>PVJX010026406.1:0-25883 GCA_004027295.1 Dolichotis patagonum | reverse complement strand
TCCTTGTTCTCCTGGCACCCCGAGTCAACCGCACAGTGCAGGTCCCAACGCGCCAGGGTTTTTCCCCTTCAGGCCCCCTAAAGTCAACCATACTCACCTGCTATTTCTTTCTGATGAATTGACCTTTACATTTCCAAAGTTCTGAAATGGCCATCAGACTACAGAAAGAATTCTCTTTAGACTCCTGTTTGAAACCAGCAGCTATGGCAATCTGCTGGCCTTGCTTCAGGGCCAGTCATTTTTTCTTTTTTGCTAGTTTGCAAAACTCCTTTCACATTAAGGATATTAAGCTATTACCATATGATTAATATTTTCTGAATTTTAAGTCATCTTTTAAATGTAATACTTTCTAAAAATAGAAAAATTTTGCCTGTGCTAACACGAAGTGCCAGCATGCATGCACTCCCTCAGAAGAGCAAGACTCCTATCCTAAGGAAGTCCCCTCTCCTCAGGCTCACCAGGCTCATCCCATGGACCAGGACACCCACCTCTTCCCCAAGAGCACACAGATCTGCATGGGTCTCTCGGCAGGGAAAGAGGACCGTTGCTAAATAAAATAATATTCCCCCAGGTCGTTTGAAGATGTTGCCTAATATCTGGTGGCCAATGTTTTCAGAATTAAGAGGTCTTATCTGCACTTAGATGTTTTCTTTAATTCAACAAATATGTATCCAATGCCTGCTGCCTGCTGGACACCATTCCAGACACATGGACATGGCAGAGAACAACGTCAGTCCGTGTAGACCCCTGTGTTCACCTGGGCTGGTCCCCACCTCACCCTGTCCTCAGCCACCAGGACAAGCAGGACAGTACAGACGGGCGCTTGTGCCTGGTGAGCCGTGGTGCTGAGGGTGGAAGGGGGCCTAGGCCTTTCCCCTGCTGCCTGCCAGCTCTTCTGCCCTGGCCTGGGCCCTGCCCTGCACTTCCCCAGGGTCTACAAGGCACCCCACCTGCAGCCTGGTCAAGAGGAGCTCTCACCTTCCTTGCTCTTGGTCTCACCACTCTGGGACCTGGTGACACCAAACTCCTGGCCAGCTCGAGTCACATGCAGGGTGGTGTCCAAGCTCTGAGTCTGTGGGTCCCTCCAGAGCCCTCCAGGATGGGTGCTGGATCTTCCCAAGGGGTGCAGCTGTCCTGCACAGCACTCATGAAGGCCTAAGGCAAGAGGAGGGGCAAAGGCAGCTTCCCAGCTGCCTTACTGTGCAAAGGTGACCTGCACATACCCCAAAGACACCCCTCCTGCCCACCAAAGATACCACTCCTCAGCTTGTGGCTGACTTCATTCTGCACAATCTGGTATCAGCAGCGCCTGGTTCAGGGGTTTTAGCAGGCCCTGCTGACTATGCCCTGTTTCTGGGTTGTATGTAGCCCAACACATGGCCTGGTCAGAGTCTAGGTCTGGCTTGTGCAGTGCACTGCTGCAAGCGTCCTCATTCCTGCCCCTGCTCCCAAGCTCTCCAGACCCAGCCTCAGATCTGCCCCAGGCTGGAAGCCTGAGAAAGCGGGAGAATCTGAGCCCCTGAAGCCTTTCCAGCAGTGTCTCACTGCTTTCAACCCCCAGGGCTGTGTTCCATGCTAGCCAAGCCCCCAGGTCACAATCCAGAGAGCAGAGGCTTGGGCAGGAAGGGAGTCTCACTGCAATAGTAATAGACCTTAATGAGAAAGGACTGCAAAACAACCACAGCAAACACGGGTCTTAGTGGTGAAACATTGTTTCCTTCTTCAGCAAAGGGATAATAATAATAAGAGAAGCAACACTGAAAAGGTAACATCAAAACTGTCACTATGTATAGAAGAGATGCTTCCCTATATGCAATCTAAAACTACCAGAAGTAGTACAGTTTAGCACAGTGGAAGGACACGTGGTCAATAAGTAAAAAAATAAATAAAATAAAAATTTTTAAAAATGAATTGCATTCTCAACTCTAGTACGAATAAAGGACTATAATTTTTTAAATTGCCACCTCAAGAAAAATGTAAATCATACTGAAAAATTTATACCACATATATGAATGTAAATCTCATGTTCCAATTCATAGTTGACAGAACATGATAGAAAAATGTCAGTTATTACAGTATTGATTTATAGATACAATGGTCATACTCTAAAAACTGGCTCATTAAATTCTAAAATTTACATAAAATTTCTATGGGCCAGCCAGGCATGATGCAACCTCCTGTAATATGAATACTTGGCAGGCTGAGGCAGGAGGATCACCATGAGTTTGAGGCCAGCCTGGGCTACACAGTGAATTTGAAGTCAGCCTGAACTACATAGAGAGACCCTTTTCAAAAAGAAAACAAATTTTTTTTTTTGTACCAGGGATCGAACTCACGGCCTAGCATTTGCCAAGCAGGCACTTACATTGCTAAGCCAAACCCCTGGCTCCCCCAAAATTTTTTAATTAAAAATTTTAAGTGCTATGGGCCAAGCGTAACTAAGTTACTTTTCAGAAAAAAGAGAAACAAAGTGAAAGTATTGTTCCATCAGAAATAAATACATACTAGAAATGCTTATCATCACACCTGGCAATTTACAGTGCTTGGTAGAGCAAAAAAACCAAAATGGGTCACTGGAGGTGAGCAGCAAGCTCAACAATATCACTGCCCAAGAGGAGGCTGCACACAAGTGTGGGCTCCAGACATCTACTCCTAGCAGGAAGCAGAGAATGTGCAACCCACACCTCAACCACACACACAAACCAACTCCTGCTGGCAAGCAGATGGAGTCTCAGCCTCTGGGCTCAGGCGACTCTCCTGTCTCAGCCTCCTGAGTAGCTGAGCCTACAGGTGCCACCACCACATCTGCTGCACTATAAACAATGTGAAAAGGTAAAAGAAGGCGCCTGCAAGGACTAGAATTTATAAAGAACTTCTGGAAATCAATTAGAAAAAGGACTTCTTTCTATATAAGTAACAAGGTAACACTGAAACACTATGATATCACTCCCCAAAAAAGTATAAAGTCTTTTACACACTTTTAAAAGTGCCAAAAAGGTGATTTCTTAGTGTTTATTGTTGTTGTTGTTGTTGTTGTTGTTGTTGTTGTTTGGGGGTTTTGTCTGTTTGTGGTTCTTTTCTTTTTTTCCCTTTGGAATTCTGTATTGCTGCTACCATGTTTCTGTTTTGTCTGATTGTTTTTTTTTTTCTCTCTCTTTAAATAAAAAATTTTTTTTAAAAAGTGCCAAAGAGCTGGAAAGAGAGTGAGGAAAATAAGACTGCAGCAGGGGAGCAGAGCCCTGGCTACAGGGGATGGTGCACAGGGGCCATGCATGCCTCCTTCCCACCCCTTGAATCTGCTGCCCAGGGCAGCACCCAGAGCCTGACCTGGGAAAAAGTAAGAGTGTGGAGCGCAGGACTGTTTAGCAGGAATCACATTTACATAGGTGACCTAACAAAATCAACAGAGAAATAAAGGCACAGTGACACCTACTGTCACCCCAGCCACTGGAGAGGCTGAAGCACAGCAATCACAAGTTCAAGGCCAGCCTGGGCAATTTAGTGAGCACTCATCTCAAAATGAAAAACAAAAAGGGTTGGAGATACAGCTCAGCACCAGAGTGCTGGCCAAGCACATGTGAGGTTCTGGGTCCGATCACCCTACTGCAGTGGGACAGGGAGGGAGGGAGAGACCCCTTGAAACTCTTCCCAGCATTCAATGGACAGCATGTCTATAGCCTCCTGGGGGAGATATGTATGGCAACTGTATCAATTTGATTACATTAAAAGGATTTCTGCCTGCTAGAAAATGCTGTGAGAGGGGCATGGTGTTGCATACCTAGAATCCCACCACTCAGAAGGCTGAGGCAGGAACATTGTGAGTTTAAGGTCAGCCAGGGAAAACATCAAAAAGATGCCCTTTGGGGCTGAAAGCGCAGCTCAGCAGTAGAGCACTTGCCTAGCACAGATGCAGCAGAGCCAGCAATACTCAGAACTGTAAAGAAAGGAAAAAACCGGTGACATTAGATGCATTTTGTTTGATCTTTAAAGTTGCTATAAGATCTTTAAGTTGTTATAAGAATGGCTGCCCTTTTGGGCTGGAAATTTAGCTCAGTGGCATAAGTGCCTGCCTGGCAAGCACGAGGGCATGGGTTCAATCCCCGGCACAAAAATAAAAATAAAAATAAAAATAAAAAATAAAGTGGTTATAAGAAAAATTAAAATTAAAAAGAACATACAGGGATTTACAACAAATCAACAGGAAGAGGAGAAAATTCTGAAACAGGCAAAAGAGAGGACAGGGGTCCCCAAGGCAGCAGCCCAGGGAGGAGCCGTGACACTCACAAAGGTCCACGCTGTGTCCCAGGCAGACAGCGCCCAACACCAGAGGCCCCGTCGGGATCCAGGAGCCTGCATCCCCACGCGTGCCACACACTCGGCTGGTACCACCATTCTAGAAAACAGTGGTAGACTGTAGAATGATCCGGTTAAGGGTCTGAGACAGCCAGGTTAGGGCTCTGACTTCTGGAGAACAAGCTGGGGATGTGGGAAGGGGCAGACCTTTTATGAGGAGGCTGCAACGTCTGGGCGGGAACAGTGGCTGCGACTGTGGAAAAAAAAAACAAAAGAGCACGAAGGAGCTATGTGCACATACTCAGGAGCGCATGCTCAGCAGCTGCTGTGGAAAGGAGCACGAAGGAGCTATGTGCGCATGCAAACCTAGGCTGCTCTGGCAACTACTGCTTCATATTTTGGTGTGAAGAAACAAGGGAGAAACAGGCATGACGGACATTTCCAAGAGACCTGAACTTGTGCAGGCCAAAGTGTCCCTGAGCAGACCGCAGACTGAGACGGAGCCAGCCGAAAGGAGCAGCGGAGGCTCCTGCCGCAAGTGAGAGGCAGCACTGGAGCAGGCCTGGAGCCGCAGCCCGGGAGCAACCAGCAACGGTGCTGGGGTTTCTTCAGTCACAGCAATCACCCTGAGCAGGACCGTGTCTTCCAGCTCCAGAGCCATTTGCTTCCCACTGTCTCCTGGCCAAGGTTAGAGATAGACCTGAAGGGTCCACCCCACAGAGGCACGCGTGGAAGGGGACAGGTCCACGGACGAGGTGCTCACTCCTGGATTCACGCATCATCGACACGCCCGCAGGTGACTGAGGGGCAGGGAAGAGTGACTCCTGTCCGCACTCCTCCCTTCCCTCTGCTTCCTGGCTGCCATGGGTGCAGCACCCTTCCCTCCACCAGCCCCTTTCTGCCTTGGAGCCGGCAGACCAGAGATTGAAACCATGTTTCAATCTAAAATAAACCTACCTTCAAGATGTGGATTCTCTGGTATTTTGTCCCAGTCGTGGGAACCTGAGTTATGTTCAGGTTCAAGTATCTAGTGCTGGACATGGTGACCCACACCTGTAATCTCAGCACTCACAAGACACTTGCAAGGATCACTGTGTGTTCAAGGCCAGCCTGGGCTACCAAGTGAGTTCCTAAGGCCAGCCTGAACTCCACCACAAAACCCTGCCTCAAAAAGACAAGAAAAAAATTACCTAGTTATTGAATAGTGACTATGATACCACGTTAAATGCCTCTCTGGCCCTGGAGCAAGTGTGAAAAAGGAAGCAGCTGTGTTGGGCTTCGCCACACACGCACCCCAAGGGAGAGGGGGACAGCCTGTGCACAGGCAGCCCCTTGACTGCTCCCCTTACCCACCTTTCTTGACTACAAGTGCAGACTACAAGTCTTGACTACAAGTCCCACTGCCAGCCCCAATATGGCCACCACTCGACACACTGGGGCACAAACTCACCAAGCAGGGCTGCTTCTGAGTGCAAACCCCACCTCCACAGGCAGGGAGCCCTGCCCCCACCACACGCAGGGCTTCCTTCTTCTCTGGGACCAGGCCTGGGGCACAGCCCACCTCTGGGGGAAGGGGACAGGACAGGAGGCCAGAGAAGGTGGGCCCTACCCCAAGGTGCACATGCCCCTTGTCCTGGCCTCTCCCGCGGCCTCCAGCCTGGAGCCAGCCCTAATTTGATTGTGGGCAGGTAATCGCCCACTGTCCACTGCATAACTCCTGTCAACCTCCAAGTCATCTTGCCCCAACAACCCCGCCTGGTCTGGTGTTCACTAGGCTGGAGTGACCACAAGAAAAGCCAAGAAGTGGGGCCAGGGTCAGGCCAGGCCTTGGCAAACGGCAGGTACCCACAGCAGAAGCACTGAGAGGAGGGGTGGCCACAGCAGCATTGGCATCTGGGACCTTTTAAATTGGGCTCAGTGGCCTGGCTCTGAGCCCCCTGGCTATGTGGTCTCAGACAGCTTATAGAGCTCTGTCCTCAGTTTACAAACCACATGGTACACGGGGAAGCCGGCCCTTCATTGTCAGACCTCTGCAGGAGGACAGGGACCTTGGCCTATCCCCGAAAAGCTCCTCCTTTCCCAGGCAGAGAGGACACATGCTGGCGACAAACTGGCAACACTGAAGGGGTCCAGGCAGCTGAGCTCACCTGGCTCTCAGGCTGTGCAGCAGTGGCCTTGCTCCAGGCTTAGCCTGAGGTGAAACACAAAGGTCACAAGGCTCCTTGAGCTCACAATAAGGGGAGCTGGGTCTCTAGTCTCCCACCTTTGCCACCCAAGGTCCATGCATCAGGGCAAGGCTACAGATCTCCTCCCAGGAGGGCAACAGTGCCTCAGCCCCAGACACGCTAGTTCCCCACCAGCACTCCAAGGACCAGTGGTAGACTCCTGGGTTACAGCAGGGTGCAGGGAAGTGTAAAGTTGGTGTAAAGTCTAGGATTGATTTGGGGGTGGAGATGGGGGTGGGGCTCAGATTAGGTTAGGATTGGATTTGGGGTCTGACTGAGGTTGAATGTGAGGTTGGGATTCGGTTGGGGTTGGGGCTGTAGCTGGGGTTAGGACTGGAGTTGGGGCTGGGATTAGGGTCTAGGATTGAGACTGGAGTAAGGACGCCATCTCTGGCTGAACACGCTCGAGACCAGAGTGCCAGCACAGGTCTGGAGAAAGGGTGCTGCTGAGGGCCTCTCCTTGCCTGTATCCCCCACCCCTGTAGCCTCTGCCTTGGTGGGGCTCCATGGGATTAGGGGCCCTAGGGAAGAAAGCAAATTTCCAGGGCCCAGGGCAGGAGATGCCACCACAGCTTCTGCAACCCTGGCACAGGCCAAAGAGCTCTGGGGACCTGGAGCCCTGCAGTTTCACGAGGACCTGGTGGGGCTAGGGACTGTGAGGACACGATGCCACAGCCAAGTGCCACCACCAGGCTCTGGTGACCTGGCCCAGGCCCTGTCCCCCACAAGGATATCACCCTTGCTGCCCAGGCCTAGAACACACACAAACCCACCCTCTGGAGAAGATCAAGAGGCTGAGGGAACTGCAGCCCTGCCCTGGATCCCAGGCAACTACCCTCCTGGGTAGAGGGAACCACCTGCCCCCAGGGTCTGCTCTGCAGTGGGGTCTGCCTGGAGCACAGCTTCTCCTTTCACAAGGACAAAGGCAAGACCAGAGATGAGAGCATAGGGGCCCAGGAGCTTCAGATGTCCCATAGGCCTCTCAAAGCCAGGGTGAGCCTGGTCTCTCCCACATGGTATCCTTGCTCCTGGGGTATAGGACAGGTCTTCCTGGGCCCTAAGCCCAGAGACTGAGCCTGGACTGGAGCTCAGAGAGGAGCTGACCCAGGAGAGCTTAGAGAGCACCCTGATGGTTCACTTTCTCTCAATCCCTCCCACCCTCCTCCAGAGCGGGCCAGAGTTTTCCCCCCTGGTACTTCAGATTGAAGACAGGGCTTCACACCAAGCCACATCCCCAGCTGTTTTTATTTTTTTGTTGGAGACAGGGTCTCACTCAGTTCCTGAATTTCCTAGGCCGAGTTGGAACTCGGAATTCTCCTGCCTCAGCCTTCCTGAATGCAGGGACAACAGAGCACAGGTCCTGAAACAGCTTGTAGGCTTGGCCAGGTCTCCAGCCCAGGAGGGTTCAGGCACTGAGCATCCACCTGCTGTCCCCCATGAAGTGGGCACAAATCTCGCAGAGCACAGGCTTCGTGTGTCGCACGCACAGGCGCAGCCATCCTCCCCAGCAAGCACCACCTGCACCTGAGCGCCTGCTGCAGTATGATGGGGAAACTGGGGCCCAGGTGGTAGAGGACTCTCCCTGATGCCCGGGGTAGACCAGCTACGTCCCCACCCCCAAGAGCGGCTGGGCAGGGATCACGTGCGCCGCGCCCAAGCAGCCACGTTCGTGCAGCACTAGGCGCTAAAATAAGCCGCTTGCAGCCTTGGCTAAATCAGGCTCGCGCGGGGGTGGGAAGCCAGCCGGCGCGGGTGCTTCTCCCTGCCCCCGCCCTGTGCTGCCTCGGTTTCCCCAAGTCCAGGCAGGAAGCAGGAGGGTGCTCAGCAGGGAGGAAAATAGGAGATCCCCCTGTCTCGGCATCAGGTAGCTGGGGAGCTGGGACCCCTCCCCCACGGAGTGAGCTTTCCTTCCCCCACACACACTGACTAGAGGGACCCAGGGGCGCCAGGGACCGCCAGCCTCAGACCCATAGCGAGAGGCGCGAGGACGATGACCTGGATGGGTGCCCAGGCCCCCCCAGCCGCCTTCAGGAAGGAGCACCCTCAGCAGCCCCGCCAGAGTGCCAGAACCCCATCCTGGCGCAGGGTGCCTGGGGTCGGCGGGGTGGGCGGGATCCCGTCTGTTCATCCCCAGGGGTGTCTCGGTTTCTGCCCCCCAGGGCCTCTGCGCCTCGGGAGGCGCAGCGGGCGGTACCTGACCGAGCCACGAGGCCCCCGGGGCGCGGTCTCCTAGGAAACGACGCGGAAACCCAAGCGCGGGTGGGGAGCACGTGTGCTCGCTGTCCGACGGCTGGGCTCCGGGTCCCCTAGTCCTCCGGAGCCACCCTCAGCGGACGCGGGGTGCACAGCGGTGACACGCGTGCACGGTCACGCCCCGAGCACCCGGGGCGCAGGGACCCAGGATCGCCCAAGTGCCGGGCGCCCACGCGGTTCCTCCCTGAGCCAGGCCCCAGGACCCCGCACGGGCACGCGGCGCCGCACGCGCCCAGCCCTGGGTCCGCGCCAAGCTGCAGCCTCGCACGTGAGGCCCAGTGTGTCATTTCCACGCGCGGAGCCCGGGCCCGGGCGCAGTCCCGGGCGGGCGGGGGACACGGCAGGGCGCGTGGCTGGGTGGGTGGGCGTGTGGGGCCTCACGCGTGGTCCCAGGCGTGCCGGGTGGGGGGGCACCGTGCGCCTCTGCGCGGTGCCGCGCGTCTGTGTGCACTGGGTGTGGGTGTTTGTCTCCGGAATCCGCCTTCCCTGCCGTCCGGGACTTTTCCTTCCTGGGCTCGCCTTCCCGGTGCCCTGCCTCCGCCCTCTCAGGGCTCTAGGTGGGTGCCCCGGTGGCGAGGGGGGTGCCTGCCGACCGGCCCACCCCCAGATGCCGCCTGAGGCTCCCGGCTCCCTCCTCCTTCCCCCCCTCCCCTCCTCCCTCTCCCTCCCTCCCCCCGGCTGCCATGCCAGGGGGTGGGACGTGCCAATCACCGGCTGTGCCGCTCCCGTTGCCAGCGCAGGGCGCAGCTCCCCCCAGGAGCCAGGTGTTTGGGTCCCGGGAGACGCGGCTCCCGGAGGAGCGCGAGGCTGAGGACCCTGCAGACCCCTGTGTGCCCAAGGTGAGTGCAGGCAGGGGGCTGGTGAGGTGGGAGGGAGCAGGGTCGGGAGCCAGGGCAGGGCCAGGGTGGGTGGCCCTAGGGGAGGAGGCAGTGGGGGGTCTGCAGGTCAGGGGCTAGGGTCACTGGATTCTGGTTGCCCCCAACAGCTTGGCTTTAAATGGGCGCCTCTGATGTTGTCTTGGCCTCTGGCCAGTAGGGGAGATGAAGACCCCCACCCCCAGTAATTGGTCCAACCCAGCAGGGAGGAGGCTGCCCTGTGCCTAGTGGCAAGTGGGCAGGCAGGGGCCAGGATACAGCCCTGGCCATCATTGTCCATGGAGGGCTGGCTCCCCTTCATCGGCTCTGGTCCCAGAATCTCCTCTCTCCTCCCTCAGGGCACCCCCACCCACTGTCACCCCCCCAAGATGGACTGACCCAAGCTACTGGCCGTGTGGACAAGCTGGATGCCAAGGTGGGTGTTGGGCAAAGAGTCCCCCAGGCTTGCTGGGCAGCTGGGCCCAAGGATGGCCACACTGGCCGGGGAAGGTGGCCCTGACAGAGGTCATCGAATGTTTCTAGTACCTCAAGTGCCCACAGGGGAGGTTCAGGTCTGGGTCCAGACAGTGCCTGGAGACCATACCATGTGGGGTTCCTGCAGTGTCGAAAGTGCATGGTGGGAAGTAAGAGAGCACAGTTAGACCCCTAGAATGGTAAGTTACCAGTGCCACAGCAGGAGTTTGCCTCTTCCTTGGAAACACACCTGCAGCTCCACCCTACCACTGGGCAGTTGTGCAGCTGGAGAAGTAGGCCACCTCCTGACCCCATATACTGACCACTTGCTGGGCTGCATCTATGCCCTGCCCAGGAGGGACACAGTGAGAGCTGGAGACTGGATCAGAAGCACAAAGGGACCTCCCAGGAGTCAAGAAAGGACAAGGCCAAAGTCCCAGCAGACCTAGAGAGGAGCTACCCATTGTGGGGATGGAGTAATTGAGGCTGGGGTAGGCATGGCCTCAGCCACAGGAAGGAGACTGAGGGGTCCGGGAGCAGGGTGGTGGGGGAGGCAGTAGCAAGGGCTCCATGCAGCGGGCACAGCAGAGTGGGTGAGACGCCAAGTGCTGTGTGCCGGTGGTGCCATGGTGATGGAGGGGGAAGAAAGAGGAGGAGGAGAGGAGAGCAGGAGCTGGCAGGGGCACGAGGAGGACCCGGCACTCCAAGGCCCACCGAGCTCCAGAGCACCCAGAGCAGGTCCAGGCCCAGCCTGCTGGCCATGTCCAGGCTGGAAACAGTGCAGGTAGCGGCTCCTGTGGTGAGCACATTTGGCAGTGGCTTTGGGGTACTGTCCTCTCCCCATAGCCATCTGTGCCACATTTAACTGAGGGCAACTGCCTAGCATCACAGTGGCAACTTGAGCTAAGAATGTGACCAGCTCCACCATTTACACCGTCGTTCTGAGACCTGGCATCAGAAGCAATAGTTGGGGTGTCTTTTGTGGGTCAAGAGCCACCTGGGAAAGGCTGGCCTGTGGGCTATACTCTGGAAGGGTACACCAGGCAGGGAGCCAGGCTAGGGGAGGACATCCTCGCCACCTGCCTACCCTCTGCTGACCACCGTTCCAGGGAGGCCTCTGCTCCAGTCAGGGCTCTGCGGGCCTCCGGGCCAGGCACCAAGATGGCTCCACTCCCCTTCTGGGTGATGCTCAGGAATCTGCCCTTGGTTGTCTCTCACCTCCCTTCCTTGGCAGCCAGATACCCAGCCCCAAGGGACAGGGGCCAGTCCAGGGCTGGCCTGGTCAGTTGGTTGGTCGGTCACAGTCGGAGGTTCTGACCTCATCCCTTAACCCTTTGTATCCAGGGTCACGCTCACATGTGTGCATACACATGCACACATGGCTTCCCTACAGCTGAGAGGCAGGATTTCCTTGGTCCATTTTATAGAGGAGCCAGGCAGGGGGCCCTCACCCAGGGAGCAGAGGCCCAGCCCAGGAGAAGGTGTGGGAAGAGGTGGGCTGGGGTCTGGCTGGTACTTGTCCTGTCTAGAGTTTTCAGCCAAGGAGGAGGAGCACCCCATGCCACTGTTACTTATTTCATGGACACTTACTAAGCCGTTACTGTGTGCCAGGGCCTGGGTAGAGCAAGTAGGGCATGGGGTGGTCAGAGCCCTGTCTTGTGCTGACTTCACCTTCACACTGTTATTGCTGTCATGGGGCAGACTGTCACACCCAGGCGGGTTCCAAGCAGAGGACAGAGTCCTAGATGATGAATGATGCAAACGGGAGTTTGGCCCAGCCCGCAGGGACAGTCAGGGAGACTGGTCACAGACCTCAGTGCAGCTCACCTGCATGCAGACCAGGTCCCAACCCTGGCTGCACCCCTGAGCAGCTGCAAGGTTGCTGCCCCTTTTGCAGACTTAGGGTAATGATAATGGAACCTCTCTTCTGAGGGGCGGGAACAGCTAAATCACATCACATAGGTGATGCACTCAGCTGTGTCTAGGAGGTTCTAGCAGGCAGTGCATACCAGTTGCTGTGATGATATTAGTAACATCATTAAAGGCTCCACAGCCCTTGCTGGGAGGCCCAGGCCTGGGCAGACAGCACTTCCCTGCCCAGCCACCACCCTCACCCCCCCTCCTGGATCCCACTCAGTAGCACACACACTTTCCAGCTGCTCCTGGTCACAGAAGGGCTCCCTGGCCAGGACAGCACCTCGAGAGGTCACATAGCCAGATGAGGGCTCCAAGCCAGTGGGGAGACATGCACAGATTGTCTAGGGGAGTCCTCAGCCTGCTGCAGTGCCCACCCGCACCCTGTTTCTGGCCAGGATAGGATAGCCAGGTGAGACAAGGCTGCCCCACAGGCTGAGTCCTCTTGGTTAACATTTTCATTGTGGATTCTTTGCATTAATTTCTCTTTTTTTAAGTATTGGATTAAAATGCTCTTTTCTTGAGTCCTGGGTGCCCCTGATGCAAGTGTCCCTGCCTGGGGTGGGGAAGAAACCAAGCTCAGTCTGGAGGTGTCTTCCACCTCTTTCTCCTGGGCCTCAGTTGCCTCCTTAATGCAATGGGTGTAACATAGCACTGACTTCAGGAAGCAAAAGGGCCAGGAGTGGGGAAAGCCCCACCAGATCTTAGCCACTTGCTGGGACCCAACTCTAAGTAAGATGGGTGCATCAAAAATTCATAAGACTAATTTGCTAACCAGGTATAGTGGTACATGCCTGTAATCTCAGCACTCGGGAAGCTAAGGCAGGAGGATTGCTGTGAGTTCAAGACCAACCTGGGCTACAAAGTGAGCTCTAGGCCAGCCTGAACTGCATAGTGAAACCCTGTCTAAAAAAGAAAAAAAAAAAAAAAAGACTAATTTTGCTTTTTTGCAATACTGGGGGTTAAGCCAAGGCCTCATGTGTGCTAGTTGAACACTCATCCCTGAGCTACATACTCAGCCCTTTTAAGATTTTATTTTGAGACAGGGTCCTCCCACTTGCCTAGGCTGGCTCCAAATTGCAATCCTCCTGCCTCACCCTCCTGAGTAACTGGCATTACACCACACCAGCAAAATACATCATATTTTAATGCAGTATTCTTAAGATTCACATGGCTGAGAAGAGCCCACAGGTTAGTCATCAATGCTCCTAATGAAGTTTCACTGGGGCATACCACTGGGGCTGTGCTCCTTGCTTCTCCCCCTCTTGAGAGATCTGTGAGTCTTCATGCTTTTTCAGCCACAGCTTCCTCATCTCTAAAATGGAGAGGAAAGTGAGACCCAGGTCACAGGTTGCTGTGAAGATTGAATGGGATAGCAGGGCAACAACTGTCTCCACACCGCCTCCCCAACAATAGACGAAGTAGCAGCCCCCGTCATTGTCTTCAAAATTCGTAATCAAAGCAGTGGATGCTGCAGCAGGAGGCAGCCTTGCGGCCACACCAGAAAAACTCAATATGGAGCTCATGCTTTGCCAGCCCAGGGCTGTCCAAGCACTCTAATTCCCCACCACCATGTCCCTGAAATGTGAGCCCACCCATGGGTTTTATCCTTCTTTTTCAGTTGAAGAAACAGGTATAAAAAGCCACAGCACTAGCAATCATCTCTTCCCAGTCATTGATAAACCCTGGATTCCAACCCAGACAGTCTATGCCTCATGTGCAGACTACCCCAGATGCCCAAGCCACACTGCCAGCCTTGGCCCTGTCCTGTCACAGTCATGGGCCCTGCTGAGAGCTACTCATACCCACTCCATGTCACACCACCACTGCACAGAGGCTGCCAGTCACAGCAGGCATGGACAGACAGGTGCCTGAGACCCAGAGCGGTGCCCCGCCCTCCTCACACACAGCAGGGCCACAGCCAGGTGGGCCCCTTCCCTGTGCCCTGGCTGAGCACTCCAGAGAGCCACCTGAGCTGACCCAGCGCACCCCCAGCAGGATGGCCCTGGCTGTGGGCCTTTCTTTTCATCCCCCTTGGTGCCTAAGCCCCACTCCAGATCCCAGGGACATGGGGGCATCTGCTGGAGCCTAGGAACAGAGCCAGCAGAAGGGGGCCTCCCACATCCCATCTGGGGCCAGCCCCACTTCCCTGTGGTGAGATGGGGGTGGCAAGGCAGTCCTCCTAGAAACACATAGGGTTAGCTCAGTCACTTGACTGAGTGCTTAGCATGGGGTCTGGACCCGCAGCTCAGCAGCCACAGCTCAGCAGTGAAGCATTGCTAAGGCTGAGCTAAATGCTTTGACATCCAGGCAGCTGGGTGAGAAGAGAGCCACCTAGCTTGGGCCACGTGTGCCAGGCGCCCCCTGGCAGCCTCCCAGTGGGCACAGAGGCTTAGCAGCTGCATGCAGCACTGGAAGGAGGGTCTGGCCTGGCTCTCATCTCAGCCACCAGCCAGGCCGAATGCACTGCAATGGCCTCTCGGGCGAGGGTACCATATACCTGGCCGGCGGCACCCACTCAGGTACCAACCAGAGCCCATGTCCGCTATCTCCAGGCAATGACACCCCTCTAAGGACGCCCTCCGTGGGACTGGTCAACAGGCCACTGCTGCCCACCAGGCCACCATGAACACCTCAGCTCCACCCGCCATCAGTCCCAACATCACCATTCTGGCCCCAGGAAAGGGTCCCTGGCAAGTGGCCTTCATCGGCATCACCACAGGGCTCCTGTCGCTGGCCACTGTGACAGGCAACCTGCTGGTCCTCATCTCCTTCAAGGTGAACACAGAGCTCAAGACAGTCAACAACTACTTCCTGCTAAGCCTGGCCTGTGCCGACCTCATCATCGGCACCTTCTCCATGAACCTCTACACCACCTACCTGCTCATGGGCCACTGGGCGCTGGGCACACTAGCCTGTGACCTCTGGCTGGCTCTGGACTATGTGGCCAGCAATGCCTCAGTCATGAACCTGCTGCTCATCAGCTTTGACCGCTACTTCTCAGTGACCCGACCACTCAGCTACCGCACCAAGCGCACACCACGCCGGGCAGCCCTGATGATCGGGCTGGCCTGGTTGGTCTCCTTTGTGCTCTGGGCACCAGCCATCCTCTTCTGGCAGTACCTGGTGGGTGAGCGGACGGTGCTGGCCGGGCAGTGCTACATCCAGTTCCTCTCCCAGCCCATCATCACCTTCGGCACTGCCATGGCCGCCTTCTACCTCCCGGTCACCGTCATGTGTGCTCTCTACTGGCGCATCTACCGCGAAACAGAGAACCGGGCACGGGAGCTGGCGGCCCTGCAAGGCTCTGAGACACCTGGCAAGGGTGGCGGCAGCAGCAGCAGCTCGGAGAGGTCGCAGCCTGGGGCTGAGGGCTCCCTGGAGACCCCGCCGGGCCGCTGCTGCCGCTGCTGCCAGGCACCCAGGCTGCTGCAGGTCTACAGCTGGAAGGAAGAGGAAGAAGAAGAGGAGGGCTCCATGGAGTCGCTCACATCCTCAGAGGGTGAAGAGCCCGGCCCTGAGGTGGCCATCAAGATGCCCATGGTGGACACCGGGTCCCACGCACCTGCCAAGCCACCCCCCAAGAGCTCCCCAAGCACAGTGAAGAGGCCCACTCGGAAGGGGCGAGACCGAGCCAGCCGGGCCCAGAAGCCGCGTGGGAAGGAGCAGCTGACCAAGCGCAAGACCTTCTCACTGGTCAAGGAGAAGAAGGCAGCCCGGACCCTGAGCGCCATCCTCCTGGCCTTCATTCTCACCTGGACACCATACAACATCATGGTGCTGGTGTCCACCTTCTGCAAGGACTGTGTCCCCGAGACCCTGTGGGAGCTGGGCTACTGGCTGTGCTACGTCAACAGCACCGTCAATCCCATGTGCTACGCGCTCTGCAACAAGGCCTTCCGGGACACCTTCCGCCTGCTACTGCTCTGTCGCTGGGACAAGCGGCGCTGGCGCAAGATCCCAAAGCGCCCAGGGTCTGTACACCGCACCCCCTCCCGTCAGTGCTGAGGGCCCTGCCCTGCACCATCCCGAGAGAGAGCGGAGTCCTGGGCTTCATGCTCTGCCTCCCAGACAGCCAGAAACGCCCTGCCTGCTCTCCCAACCAACGGCGGTGGAACCTGGAGAACTGGTTTTTCGTTCCCTGCTGGGCGGGAATGGGCCCGCACCAGGAAAAGACCCACAGAAGGATCCAGGCTTTTCTCCCTGTTTGCCTAGGGCAGGAAGCCCAGGGCCAGCCGTTCAGTTGGGAGGCCACACCCCTGCAAGCCCAGCAGGACTGTGGTGGGAGATGCCAGTACACTGCCCTGGGGGGCCACAGCGGGCACTGACCCCAGATGCTGAGGCAAGAAGCTTGGCTCCAGGCACAGGGACCCCAGCTGGAAATCCTTCCCTGACTCCTCAGGACAGTTCAGCTCCTCAGACGTCCCTAGGGCACCCTGTGTGTCACCTCCCAGACACACGTCCCAGCAGCAGCAGGGCAATGTTTCCAGGGAGGATGGCAGGGCTGGTGGCAGCTGTGGGGCCAGGTGCCAGGTGTTAAGTGTCCTGCTGTCCTCCCCGCCCTTTGTCCCAGCAACCTTGGTCCTTCCCCACCTGGCTCACAGCCACTATTGGGACTGGACCGCTCAGCTCCTGCAGCCCAGCCGGGCCCTGCATGCCACCCACCACCAGCCCTGCCAGCCCTGCCCCGCCCCATCCCACCCTACTCTGCCCCACCAGCGACAGGTCCCCTCCTGAGCTCCCTCCTGACCATGCATGGCCTCCCAGCAGCCCTTGCCCCCAGCTGGCCCAGTGTTCTTTCCTCCATCTCAGCAAGTGCTGAGTCTGAATAAAGCCACACAACCAGCGGATGTCAAGGCTGTTCATCAGGTGTTGTTGCTGGCCCAGGATCTGGCCACGGTAGACGGTCAGGAGGCACAGGATAGTGGGACATGGGATGTGACCCCAAATCAGCTCCAGAAGAGGCAGCATCCAGCCTGACCCAGGCAAGGAGTGAGCAGGCAGAGCTGTCCACAGAAGGCATCTGGGCCTTTGTCACAGGAAGAGTACAGAGTTGCTCCACATTCCAGTTTATAGGTAAGGAAATGAGGGGAATGGAGGGGCTGTCCAGGCTTAACACACAGGCCATGTCAGTCTCCCACCCTTGGCTGGGGTGACCCTCAGGCCCTGCAGGAGAACACCTTGTGGAGGAGGAGCTCAAGTCTCATGCCAAGGACCCAGAGAAATTAATCCCAGGAAGGTGGTTCTCAAGGTGGGAGTGGGGTCGGGAGTCTCCAAGCCCAAAGGGTCACGGATTTGCTAGCAGGAGACATGGGACTCAGCAAACCCGCAGCTTCCTGGAGAGAACAGAGGGAAATGGCAACAGGATCAGGCAGAGGCTGGGGCGGAGCTGAACCGTGTGGAGTCATCCCTTAGAAGAGACAAGTGGGCTGGGCCTGATCCCCCTGGCAACAGTATGACAGCATAGTGACAGCCTTGGTGCCCAGTGCGGCCATTAGAGATGGTCACAGGCTTGGCTCTCTACAGTCAGCCTCCCAAAATTCAGAGGTAGGGGAGGCCCAGGGCCACCACTCCAGACACATTTTGGGCATCACCTGCCCATGCACCTGTTGGCATGCAGGGTAGATTCTCCCACCCAGTGGTGTGCTCCCAGGGCTAACATCTCCTCCCAGGAGGTGTGACCAGGCCATGCCCTCCTGAAGAAGATGTGGCCCCCTGCTAGTAGCCTCAGTATTACCTGCAAACTTGGTAGGCAGATGTTGGGGGTCACCCTAGATGTACAAAAATGGAAACTGAGGGTCGAAACCAACTGTATGCTTCTGGTTGTTTTTGCAACACTGTAATTTAAACTCAGGGCTACATTCCCAGCCCTTTTTACATGTTTTATTTATTTTGAGACTAGGTCTCTTTCTAAGTTATCAAGTTGCCCAGGCCATGCTCAGACTTGTGAACCTCCTGCCTCAGCTTCCCAAAGTGCTTGGATGACTGGTATGCACCACCATGCCTGGCTTATTTTTGAGACAAAGTCTCACTGTATCCCAGGCTGGGCTCAAACTCACAATCCTCCTACATGAGCCTCCCCAGGACTGGAATCACAGGTGTATGCCACCACACTCAGCTAGCTGTCTTGCTTTTCTCATTGCTGGGATAAAATACCTGACACCCAGAGTTTAAAAGGGAAAATTTTATTTGGGTCACATTTTGTAGAGGTTTCCACTGCATTGGACTGGATAAAAAAGGGGCATTGGAAAGGCTCTATGACAGAGGGGCATTGGAAAGGAGAAACAGTTCATGGCAGGCAGAAGACATTAGAAGCAACAGGGGACATTAACACCATCTTTCCGCCGCTTTTATCCAGGCTGCTTAGGGTGGGTAGTACCCTTGAGCCTAGCATTGCACCATGAATGAATTCCAGTGTCACACATTCTAGATCCAGCCACCTCTGGAACCAGCCCACCTGAGACTGCGTGAGGCTTCGGGGAGCATAGAGACATGAGCCACAACGCTGCCCTTGAGTACTGACAAGTCCCCCAAGTGGTTCCAATGCAGGCAGAGAGACCCTGACCTAAATGGGTGGGGTCCTAAGGGAGTTCAGTCCTTGCAGAGGGAGGAGTGGAATGCATCACCAGCTGCCAGGACCCCCAGAAGCCCCTGGGCGGGAAGGCCAGTACAGTGTGAATAAGAAGTCTGGACCCCTGTGTCCAGCTGTGAGCTGCCAGCCTGTGACCCGACAATGCCTCCTCTTGACCTGTGTCCTCTTGGCCCAGCCTGTGTGGAGGGCCTCAGAGCCTCAGTCAAGAAGAGAACTCCAGGTTCACCCAGCCTGGCCTCTGCTGGATCCTCAAAGGAGGGGGCCAGGCTGTGCCTGAATTGGGCTGGGCCTGGTGGCTCACGCCTGCCACTTGTCCAGCAGACCTTGTAGAGAGTGCCACAAATCCTCGGGGTCTCCTGCACTCATGTCCCCATCTCTGACAGGACTACAAGACCCTTAGAGAAGAGACAGGAGAATGGGACAGAGGACAGGAAAGCATGGGCGACTCGAGTGAGCCTGGGCTCCAACCCGCACCCCAGGGTCCCCCAACCCGGCCATGTGAGGACATGGCCTGCAGGACAGCATGAGGGTCAAGAGGGCCTCCTCACCAGCCTCTGCGGCAGCAGCCCCACAGACCCCGCAGCCAGAGAGCAAGAAAAGGGCCTGTGCTGGGGAAAGGGTAGCTGGGTGGCATCCCCCTCTGACCTCAGCAGGAAGCAGGGAGAGGACACCTGCCTCCTGAATGCCACCTGCTCCCCACCATGCCCACCTACAGGCAGCCTGGAAAAGGGGGCCAAGGTCAACCCTGGGTCCCCACTCCCCAGCCTGGCCACTGCTGACCAATGTGACTCTGGCTCCATCTGCTGGCAGCCACGGGGATAGTCTGGTAGGGGACCCAACTCCCGCTTCCAGGACAACTGAACCTAGAGCAAATGACCACCTGGCTCCTGCCCCAGACCTCAGTGGGATCCCCAAGGCAACAGAAAGATCACACACCTGTATCCCACTGGGATCAGGCCCAGTCTCTCGCCAGCTTGCGAACCCTAAAGTAGGCAGGATGAACAGAGCCCTGGCCAGGGAACTCTCCTGGGGTCCTGGGACTGTGGAGTCTTCACTTCCTCAGCCGACCTGCAGAAACCCAGGCCACCCTGCACACCCTTAGAGTACAAACCCTTTAAACACCTGGTGCCCATGGCACCCCTGGACCCTGCAGGCTGGAGGCTGCTGCTCACAGTGTCATCATTTTTAGCATTCTTGTGGACAAACTCCAGATCTCCAGGAATCAGATGACCACAAAACAGACCTGGAAGCAGTTCCCACTGTCCCCACCCTGGCTTCCCACCAGTTCCCCTCTCCCTGTTCATTTCCTGCTTCCCTGTCACTGCCCACACCAGAAGCCAGGAGTCGTCCTGGCTCCTGTCTCACAGCTGCCCACCTCCTGAGTCCAGGCGTGAGCTTCTCCAGCCACAGTCCTGCCCCACAGGACAATCCCAACTCTGAGGTTCACAGGCTCTTCTGTGCAGGGCTCAATAGAGAGTGTTTCAGACTCTGCCAGCCAAGAGGCAAAATCAAAGCTCCCAGGGCGGGGCTCATGCTGAGTGTGGTCTCCATACTGCACCATCAGAGGCAGCCAGGATAATGTCCGCGAGCCAAGCACCAGGGCTGTGTTCCAATAAAATTGTATTTGTTTCACACAGTTTTCATGTGTCACAGAATATTATTCTTCCTTTGATTTGTTTTCCAGCCTTTTAAAAATGCAAAACCCAGCAAGGCACAGTGGTGTGAGGAGGCTGAAACAGGAGACTGTAACTTTAAAAAATGCAAAACTCTTTCTTAGTTCACAGTTGGTACAAAAACAGGTTCACAAGCCATAACCCATCCATTGTCCACGCTCCAGGAAAAGTGATGTTTATCAAAACATAGATCTGATGCTTTTGATTGGCAATGACAGGAACCAGCCAGGACCCAGAGCTGGCTCCAACTTCTCCATTCAGGAGTGGGATAGCTCTGTCCTTTCCTCGATGCAAACAGGCAGACCCACAGATAAACTGGAAGCACAGGTCAGCATCACCTGGATCCCCTGCTTTGCTCCAGGGCTGGGGCTACAAAAGTCAACAGGCTAGGCCTCTGGTCTAGAGGGGCCTGAGACAACCTCTCAAACTGTGGATTGTGAAATCAGAGCTGTGGTCTGGGTTTTCCTTCCTCCCTACCCCATACCGGGGACCGAATCCAGGGCCTGAGTGTGTTAGACATTTATGCCCACACCAACATTCTTCAGATGCACCAGGGACTTGAAAAGACCACAGGGGCTGGGGGTTTAGCTCAGTGGTATAAGTGCCTGCCAGCCAAGCACCAGGTCATGAGCTCAATTCCCAGTACCAAAAAATTTTTAAAAAAGAAAAGAGCACATTGTCACACTGGTGAGAGTACACAGCGCCTCCATTCATAGAAAGGACACAGGCGTGTGACTCCAGGTGGATCAGGGGCTGTGGGAGGATTAAAAAGACAGGCACGGGGTTGCTTTCCTTGGCACTAAGTGCTACAAACTAGGAGGCTTGGGACAATGGGTCACATAGCGTCCAGGTCTGGGTGTCTCAGGCCAACCTCCTTTAAGAGGAGCCTTTCCTGCTTCCTCTGGCTCTGCGGCCCAGCACCCTGATCCTACAGAAGGCTCTTCTCTGTCGCAGCAGCATAGCTGTCCACACCCAGCCTGGGCCTCATGCACTCAAAGCTTGCAGTGGACCCTTGAACTGCACCCCCAGTGCCACCCCTCCCAAGGACACTCAGGGACACTCAGCACCCATTGTTCCTAGACTTCTGGTCTGTCCAGCTGCTCATAAGTGCACAAGTAACCTCTAGGGCCTCCAGTTCCCAACCACCACAACCCACCCAGGCACAGGTGCCCCAGCCAAGAGCACTGAGCTCCCAAGCCTCCTGACTCTGCTCCTTGGGCCACCTCAGGAGAGGGATCGGGAGCCAGGTAATGGACAGGGGCAGAGCCAGCCAGACCTCCACTTCCTGACCTTGAGCAGGGACCACTCATGCTGGTCCTTTTCTTTGTCATTCAGAGAATGCTGTGTCCTGCTGACTCCAGCAATCTACATGCTGTTCCTCTGCAGCTGAGCCCAGAGTGCAGAAACCAGAGCTGGCCAAGGTCAGCTGTGGGCCTCCTGTGCATAGCCTGTGGTGGAGACCAGGTCCTGGGTCTGCTCCATGCCAAACATGCATGCTGCTTCTGAGCCGTGTCCCAACCCTGACTGCTCCTGAAGCATTAGGGTTTGTGCTGCCTTGGGTAGATACCTGGGCTCCTACCAAGACCCCAGCAGCTTTCTGGCTCCAGCTAGGATCCTACCCTCCTCACAGGGACGAACACTCTCTGGGTTCTAAAAACCCCAGGACAAAGTTTAGGTTCTTGCCTGGCTGCAGCTGGAAGGTTGAGGCTGGGGTGGAGCAGAGATGGACTCTGTGAACTCATGCTGTCACTTTCCTCCACCTAATCTGCCCCTCCCCCAGTTGGAGGAACCTCAGGATGCAGCAAGGCCAGTTTAGTCTTTTTGATGTGTTCTTAGTAGAATCACTGAGTAGTCCAGATTGACCTCAAACTGGCGATCCTCCTGCCTCAGCCTCCTGAATCTTGGGATTACCTGCAGGCATCATTATGCCCAGTGCCCACCTTCACACTAAGGCCCTCAGCCCACAGTGGCCACAGTAAGTCTCTGGCAGCTCCCACCCCACAGCCCCTGGCCTCCTCCAGGCCCAGCCTTTCATCCAAGGCTCCCTCCCCTGCCACCCTTCTCCCTAAGCAGCTGCATCTGTACCACAGCACAAACCTGCAGGCCCATAGGATCCCTGCCCAGCCCCCATCAGCCCCCACCTCCGCCAACTCCCTGCTTCATCCCCAAAGGTGTTTCTCCTCACCTTCTACTCAACTCCCTCCTCATCCCCTGCCCTTTACCAGCCTGGCAGGGGCATCTATAGTCCCAGCTATGTAGAAAGCTGAGGCAGGAGGATTGCTTGAGTCTAGGAGTTTGAGGCCAGGCTGGCCAATATATGATGACCCCATTTTACACATATGCAAATACACAGATGATTCTCAAATTCTGCTTGAAAAAGAAATTTTAGCCACCTTTGGTGGCACAAATCTGTCATCTCAGCACTTTGGGAAGCTGAGGCAGGAGGGAGGATCACAAGGTTGAGCCTAGACTGAGGAAGTTAGGAATTTAGCAAAACTCTGTTTCCAAATAAAAAGAAAAAAAGAGGCTGGGGATATATCTCAGTGCAAAGCCCCTGAGTTCAATCTCCAGTGCAGTACTGACAAGAGAAGTCTTGCAGCTTCTGAGTTTATTTTACCTTTTAGATGTGGGAGGAAGATTGCGTTGTAACAAAGAGAACTCACAGGTATTTATGTCTTCCCGACAAGAGAGATGAATTTAAATCGTATTGCCAGGGCAACACATTATTACAGAAGACAGGCAAGCAGAATCTCAGCTTTTGAGTTAAAGAGCACTTTCATAGGACAAAGTGGTGCTGCTCTTACAGCTGATGATCTGACAGGACTCGTTAGGAATAGCATTTGCCAGGGCGGTTTTATGATGCAGAAAAGAGTCTGCTTTCATTTCAGAAGATCAAGAGGGACCATTTTTTTTCTTTTTTATCCTACTGCTATTTTTATTTTGTCTCACTGCCAGTTAAAGGGACCCAGTGATTTACAGGTGGCACCAGAGAAACAGATGTGGGTCTGGGCTGCTGAGCCGCTCACGGTATGTACCCGCCTGGCACAGGAGGGGCCTAGTGTGATCTCTGCACCACAAAGAAAAAAAGAAACCACAAAGATGCCCAGCTGCATGGCACATGCCTGGACTCCCACTACTTCAGAGGCCAGGGCAGAACAGGAGGACCTCAAGTCTGGGCAATTTAGCAAGACCAGCTCAAAATAAAAGATAAAAGGGCTCTGAGGATGTGGCTCAGTGGTAGAGCACCCTGTGTTAAAAGAGACAGAGACAGACACAGAGACACAGACACAGAGAGACAGAGACAGAGAGACAGAGACAGGACAGACAGAAACAGAGAGACAGACAGACAGAGACAGAAGGGAAGGGGAGAAGAAGAAAGGAAGGGGTAAGGTATGTGTTGGTGCACGCCTGTAATCCCAGTACTCAGAAGGCTGAGGCAGGAGGATCAGCACAAATTCAAAGACAGCTTGGGCTACATAGTAAGTTTAAGCTCAGCCTGAACTACACAGCAAGACCTTGTCTTTAAAAAAAAAAAAAAAAAAAAAAAAACTGCAGATTCTGGGCTAGCCATTGTCACGCACACTATCATTCTGGCATACTGGGAGGCTGAAGCAGGAAGATCATGAGTTCAACCCAGCCTCAGCAACTTAGCAATTTAGCAAGACTGTCAAAAAAATAAAAATGCCTGGGGATGTTCACAGTACCAAAAAATGAAGAAAAAGAAGCCAATTCTGATTCAGCCATGTGGAGCAGACAGGAGAATCCGCCTACCGACAGTTCCTGTGGGCATCACTGTCCCTGGGCAGATGAGGGGTAGGAAGTGGCGTTCATGCATATTTCCCCTTCTGCTCAGACCCCTCCAAGTAGAAGGCCCTAGTCCTCCCTCTCAGCTGACAGCCTTACCTCCTCTTTACAGAGAAAATAAAATAATCTGAAATAACACACTGCACCATGACGCACGGTCAGTACGTGTCAGCTGGGATTGAGTCAGGGTCAGCAGGGACCCCAGAGGCTCCAGCCAGAAGACCACACAGGGAGCAGGAGGGCCAGAGCAAAGCTCTCAGAGCCAGAGGCACTCGGCAGAAGACAAGTACAGAAGCCTCCCCGGGCTGCCAGCTCTCCAGTAAAACACCCGTGTGGGCCGCGGCCCTGCTCCCTTGTGCACCCACTCTGGGCTCACACGCTCTGCCCCTAAGCAAGCGCCACAACTCCAAGTCTCCTGTCCCTTGGCTCTGCCACTATCTTCTTTGTCTGCATCTGCAATATTGGCTTTTCTGCTGGAGGAAGCAGGCTACTACTGCTTTTTTAAAAACAAGCACTTTTTGTCTCCTCTTCCTCCAGCGTGGCCTCCTGAGCATGGTCAATTCTGGTTCTCTCCTCCAGGCAGCCCAGTGCCGCCAGACCACACTGCTCTGGACACACAAGGTTTCTCGAGGCTGCCTGATGACAGACCACAGAGCCATGGCCACAACCTGCTCCCATGCTGTGGTCCCCAAGGGCCACACCCTCTACCTGTGCTGTGCCCTCCTTCTGGTCCTCTTCTCTCTCCTGTCCTCTCATGCCACTCATAGGGATGCTGTGTCCCCACAAATCCTCACAGTTCAACTGACTGCCTACAGCCGACAGGACTGTGGTCCACACCTAGCTGCTTTAGCCCTGCCTCACTTCCCACCCCATCACATGGCGAATCCAGTCTTCCAGCTGCTCCAGCAAAAACCTCACCATCTCCCTGACTGTTTCATTCCTTAGGGCCATGCTGGCCACATTGACACCACCAACACCGCCCTGTGGACCAAGGCAGGATTTGTGGGTTGGCCAGGAGAAGGTGACGCCTCAGTCCTGGGGTCCAGGACACACGGGCATTTCGAGCAGGCGTAGCCTAAGTTTTACTCCAGCCTAGAGGCTAGGAGCTGTGTGCCCAGCCACACACACCAGCACAAAGACAGTGGTGCTTCCTACTTGGCACTTACTTCTAGATCATTTCCCAAGTCCAACCCTGCTTCCTCTTGGTCGTACCTGATGGCAATCAGTAAGCACCCTGGCCCCAGTGCTAGGGACTGAACCCAGGGAACCTGAGCTCCATCCTCAGGCCACTTTATGACTTCATTTTGAAATAGGCTCTTAAGAAGGTACCCAGTGCCGGGAGAACAAGGAGCTCCTTCCCTCTCTGGGAGGTGGCTGTGAGTGTGGCCAACTTTCAGTGGCCTGAAGGAGAGCGACCCTGGCGCCTTGGGACCTGCACTATGCAGTTGACTTGGGGTGCTGAGAGAACAAGGAACTCCTCCTCTCTCTGGGGAGCAGCTATAATCCTGCCAATGGGCAGGCTAAGAATCAGAGATCTCATGTCCTATCCCATGCCCCCCCCTTAGCAAGTGGGAGCCAGTTAACTACACATCTTGTGAAAAAATTGGCTATGGTATTTAGTATGAGCTTCCCATATGCAAAGATATGGACAACCATTTGGAAGAAAACAAGAGACAATATGACAGATAGTGAAGATCCCTGGTTGTATAGCTTTGAAATTTATGCTTTCTTAAGTCCCATTCTGTTCTGTTTTGTTGTGTTTAATTTTACCCCCTTTAAAATAAAATTTAAATATATATAT
>PVJX010026405.1:0-25878 GCA_004027295.1 Dolichotis patagonum | reverse complement strand
GAACCAATGGTAATAGAACAAAAAAAAAAGCATGGTAGGACTTCTAAGAAGGATAATATTAAATCAGCAATAGCTGTCATAATGTTTTCTTCAAAACAGCTGTTCATATCATCACGTATGATATAGTCAAACAAAACAGGATAACACCATTCCAACTGATGATTTAAAACTTTGAAAGACTTCGAAGCTATGAGATGGGACCTCATGCTTACCTTAAAGTCTTATATACTCTTATCAAATCTCATATTAGGGAGATTATATGGTATTTACCCTTGTGAGTTTGGTTTGGCAGAGAAAAATTTGAACGTTGAGAATTAGTTGTGTTTTTTGACAAGCATGTGTCGTTTGTTTTAGCTTTATAGTAATTTTTACAGAAGTAACTATGTTGGTATTTTTTTCAGTTTCTAGAGGCAGTGCGTTTGAACTTGGTAGTATTTATTTAGAAAAATTAGTTGAGGCAATGGGAATTTAAAAAGGGAAGACACTTGGGGGTAATTCTTTTTTTGGGGGAGGGGGGAATTCTTATGGAAAACTTGTGGGCAGAATGAAAAGCCCTGATCTGGGGTTGGGGTAATAAAGGTTTTAGTTTTTACTGCCACTTAGTGCCTTCTACTTTAAGGCAAAGCACTTAATGTCCCTAGACCTCCGTATTTTTAAACATTTTTGCACACCAGTAATCCCACCACCCGGGTTGAGGGTGAGGCAGACCAGTCTGGATACAAAGAGAGTTCAGGACCAGCCTGAACTGCAGAGTGAGACTGTCTCAAAACAACTACCCCAAAACCTTTTTTTTTCCCTTTCCACAAATCCATTTTCTTTCCAGGATAAAAAGAAAAAAAAAAGAAGAAAAAAACTATAACAAAATTTCAAAACACGTCAGTCAGGGGCAACAATGCTACATACATTGCACATTGTTATCCCCAAATCATTCACCCAGAGCACAAGACATCTGCATTCAGTTGTCCAAACAATACCAGCACAAATCTTTCTCTTCAGTGAACTCGGAGAAATCAGTAGTGTAACTTATCTTAATTTTTAAAAATATACATATACATACACATATACAGATTTTTTTCATCATCAGTATTTATTGGGCACCTATCATTTGCAAGGCACTATGCTAGATGCTGGGGAAGATACAAAGATAAATCTGACAGCCTGCCCTCAAAGGGCTTACAGTCTAGGAATAGTCTTTGGATATGCAGATGTTTTTTATTTCTGCTTTGCACACTACCAAAACAATATGATGTTTACACGTGTGTCTTATTTGTTTCACTAATGAGTATGGTATTAAGTTGCATCTATTTACCTATAAAAGTCTCTAGTTTATTCTTCTTTGTGAGTAGTACTCTACTGGATAGAAATACTACAACTTTTTAAATCCATTCTTCAGTTGATGGGCATTTAGGTTGTTTCCAAGATCTGGCTATTACACACTGTGCTGCTATAAACATGGGTGCACATATATCATTGTGGTATGATGTTTTTAATTCTTTTGGAAATATACCCAGAAGGGGAATAGCCGGGTTGAATAGGACTGCCAATCCTAGTTTTTTGAGAAATCTCCACACTGATTTCCACTGTGGTTGCACCAGTCTGCATTCCCACCAACAGTGGAGGAGGTTCCTTTCTTCCCACAGCCCCTCCAGCATTTGTTATTGGTTGATTTCTTGATAATAACCATTCTTCCTGGAGTGAAGTAGAATCTCAGTGTTGTTTTAGTTTGCATTTCTTGAATGATCACTGATGTTGAACATTTTTTCAGGTATTTGCTGTTTGTGTTTCTTCATCTGAAAAGTGTGTATTCATCTCAGATGCCCATTTTTGGATTGTTGACCCTGATTTTAAAAATAACAGAATAACTTGTCATGTATCCAGCAGCAAACCCTGACAGTAATTTTCTTTCTTTATTCTAGTCTTTTTTTTTTTTTTTTTTGGTTTTGGTTTTTTGGTACCAGGGATCAAACTCATGACTGTGCACTTGCAAGGCAGGTGCTGATGCCACTGAGCTAAATCCCCAGCCCACTCTAGTCTTTTTTTTTACATCTGTATATTTCGGTGTACTTGAGATTATATTGTAGATAATAATTTTTATCTTGCTTTTAATATTGTAGCTTAAGTTTCTTTCTTTCCTTGTTATTACATCTTCGGAATAAAACAGATTCGGAAGCTGCTTTTTTTTTTTTTGTCTCTCTTTTTTTTTTTTTTTTTTTTGGGTACCGGGGATCGAACTCACGACCTCGAGCTTGCCAGGCAGGCGCTTAAGCCACTGAGCTAAATCCCCGGCTTTTTTTTGTCTCTTTGAAATAGGGTCTCAGTATGCAGTTCAAGCTGGCATTGAGTTCACTTTGTAGCCCAGGCTGGTCTCAAGTCTGCAATGATCCTCTTGCCTCAGCCTCTGGAGTATTGGGATTACAGGCATGTGCCACCATATTCCAGCAAGAGTTCAACTCTTTTTTTTTTTCTTTTTTTTGGTGGGGGTACTGGGGTTCGAACTCATGACCTTGTGGTTGCTAGGCAGGTACATGTGCCACTGAGCTAAACACTCAGCCCCAAGAGTTGAATTCTTTTTTTTTTTTTAATTTTATTTTATTTTAAAAGGGAGTAAAATTAAACACAACAAAACAGAACAGAATGGGACATAAGAAAGCATAAATTTCAAAGCTAGACAACCAGAGATCTTCACTATCTGTTATATTGTCTCTCGTTTTCTTCCAAATGGTTGTCCTTATCTTTGCATATGGAGAGCTCACACTAAATAACATAGCCAATCTTTTCACAAGATGTGTAGTTCACTGGCTTCCACTTGCTGGGGGGGGGCACGGGATGGGGGACAAGAGGACATGAGATGTTTGATTCTCAGCTTGCTCACCAGCAGGCTCACAGCCACCCGCCAGAGAGGGGAGGAGTTCCTGGTTCTCCCGGCACCCTGAGTTAACCGCACTGTGCAGGTCCCGATGCGCCAGGGTCTCTCTCCTTCAGGCTGCCGAAAGTCTGTCACACTGTCAGCTGCCCCCAGAGAGGGGAGGAGCTCCTTGTTCTCCCAGCACCCCGAGTCAACCGCACTGTGCAGGTCCCGAGGCACCAGGGTCTCTCCCCTGCAGGCCCCCCAAAGTCCACCATACTCACCTGCTATTTCTTTCTGATGAATTGACCATTCCATTTTCAAAGTTCTGAAATGGCCAACAGACCACAGAAAGAATTCTCTTTAGGCTCCTGTTTGAAACCAGCAGCTACAGCAATCTGCTGGCCTTGCTTCAGGGCCATAAGAGTTGAATTCTTGAGTATGAAAAAATTTTAGAAATGCATACTTTTATGACATTTGTATCTTCCTTTTTATGTTTACATGAGAGCCTCATGTAGTAATTCTAAGGGTCTGCGCCTGCAAATATACAGTGAAAATAGCAGTACATAAGAAAACCTGAAGTCATAGCTTTATTGCCAGCATGTTTTAAGTGTATGAAAATGGTGTATCTTATAATGGATACCATTTTGATTGGATCATGGTATCATATTGATTGTATTTTTGTTAGCTCCAAACTTTAAACAAATAGTAATTAGACAATGTTGAGCCTAGTATTCTTGGCCATAAATAGGGAACTTGAGCTGCCAGTGTGGTTCAGTGCTTGCCCAGCAAGTCTGAGGCCCTAGGTTCCACCCCCAGCACTGCAGACAAAACAGAAGACCTACGAAAAACCAAGACACCACAAACCTGGTTGGCTGTGTTTTGAGATAAAGCGTTTTCATGTAATCATAAATAAATGTATATGTCCTTGGATTGGAATTACCCATTTTTGGAGGGAAAAATAAAAACAAGGGGGAGATTTTTCATAAGAATGGCAGTAGAGCCCAACAAGATTTCCTGAGGCTGGCTGGGCGTGGTGGGGCACCCCGTAATCCCAGTACTCTTCGGACGGCAGGCAGGAGGCTCACAAATTCAGTTCTAGCCGGGATCACTTAGGGAGGCCGTCTTTTACAATGAAAAGGGGTGAGGATGTGGTGCAGTACGGGGACCCTCCTGCAGCCCAAGAAAGTAGATTAAAATTTAGAAATACTAGAGTTCTGTTACCTTAAGATTTTTACTTACTGTAAAGGGAAAAAATGTTTTTCCATCTGATGTGATTTATGTACCAATTAACATAAATTTATTGGTTTATTTTATCCAGACAAGGTCTTTACTGGGTGTATTTGAAGAAGATGCTACAGCTATTTCCAACTATATGAACCAGTTGTATCAAGCTATGCACAGGATTTATGATGCTCAGGTAAAAAAGCTAAAGGCCAACATAGCGCTGTTTACAGGTGAAACTAAGCCCCCGCGTCTTGCTTACTGGGTGAGAAGTACTTGTGAAAAGGGTGATGAACATTAAGTACATTGTGTTATAGAGCTCACCTTGTCATTAGTGTGTAGCACTACACAGGTGACAAGACTGAAGCATCTGTCCCTTCTCCAGACAGTAAGGGCTTTTTCACTGCAGCTCAGCGCTACTTCCCCTTTCTGAGCAGAGGGCTTGAAAGCAGCCTGTCTGTCTAGTTAGTAAGGTAATAGAAATTAATACAGCTTTGGAGGATAAGGTGATGAATTAGGAAGGCTGTGACTAGATTGTCTTGTAGGGTAGATGTAACACTTGGATTTGTATAACTCAATTACAAATTGTAACAGTAATTTGGGCTCTATGATACACTTTTTTGGGATTAATCAAATACACAAATTTGTTTCCACATTCTTCTTTCTGGATTCACATTTTTGTTATGTCCTCAAAAGTTGCTATGATAAGCCAGGTGTGATGATGCATGCCTGTAATCTCAGCACTGAGGGAGTCTGAGGTGGGAGGATAGAATGTTTATGTCCCTCCAGGGCAATTCAGCAAAAACTTACTTGAAATAAAAATTTTTTGCAAGCACGCAATTGTGAGTTCGATCCCTGGTACAAAAATTTAAAGGTTTGGGAATGTAGCACAGTGGTAGAGCATCCCTAGTTTCTACTGCTAATACTACCACTATCACACACACACACACAAACATAAACGTTGCTGTGGCCAGGTGTGGTGGCACACACCTGTAATCCCAGTACTAAGGAGGCTGAAGCAGGAGAATTGCCACAAATTTAAGGCCAGCCTGGGCTACCTAGTGAGTTCAAGGCCAGCCTGAATTGGAGAGAGACCCTGTCTCCAAAAAATAAAAAAGTTGCTATGATAGTTATTATTTTCCTTATCTCAAATTTTTGGCTGCAGATACTTAGTTAATATATGAAAAAAAAATTTGCCATTATATTTTTCACTGAAAAAGAAAATTTGAAATTAAAAAGTCTTAAATATGGCTGTGTTATGAATAAGTCAACCACATTTTGGTTGTTTTGTTTTTTGAGATGAGGTCTTGCTGTGTAGTTTGGCCTTGAAAGCCCTGATTTCAAGTTTGTAGCCATCTTCCTCCCTCAGCCTCCTGAGCGCTGGGTTGCAGGTGTGCGCCGTCACACCTGGCTTGGTGCTAGGTTACAGGTTTGCACCGTCACACCTTGCTTGGTGCTAGGTTACAGGTGTGCACCATCACACCTGGCTTGGTGCTAGGTTACAGGTGTGCACCGTCATACCTGGCTTGGTGCTAGGTTACAGGTGTGCACCGTCACACCTGGCTTGGTGCTAGGTTACAGGTGTGCACCGTCATACCTGGCTTGGTGTTGGGTTACAGGTGTGCACCGTCACACCTGGCTTGGCTGTTTGTTATTGAATGCTTATGATAGTCTGCTATCAGCATCTAGAGACAGTAAGAATCACTGTGTAGAATTTCTATAAAGATTTTGTTAAGGTTGTGTATAGTTTACTTCTAGCTTTTAAAATATTTAATGCCTAGTTTTTATTAGCCAGGCAACAATAGCAAAAAAGAACATACCTGGATGTTAGTGAATTCCGTTTGTGTTTGCCTTTAAAATGCCTTTAGTACTTGCCTTTCCAGTGGTTTAATGAGGATTTTTAAAGAATACATTGTTTAATATCTGTGTTACAGTAAATAAAAAGTGGCCTACTTATCTTAAGTTAAACTTGTGTTAGTAATATTGTACTAATTTGAATGCCAATCTTTTTCTGTAGAATGAATTAAGTGCAGCAACACACCTGACTTCGAAACTTTTAAAAGAATATGAAAAGCAGGTATGTGTATCAGAGTTTTAAAAGCATGCTTCCACATGTGCATCGATACAGTACTTGTACAGTGGGCTTTCTCATCAAGAACCCTTAGTCTTTCAAGGGTATGGTGGCACATGCCTGGAATTCCCAGTGCTCTGAGAGACTGAGGCAGGAGGATTGCAGATTTGGAAGCCTGAACCCAACCTAGGCTGCTTAGTGTCCTGTAGCAAAAAAAAAAAAAAAAAAAAAAAAAAAAAAATTAAAAAGGCTGGAGCTGTGAGCCTGTGGGCAGGCTCTGGGTTCATTCCCTAATACTACTACCAAAAAAAAATTCTTTTAGTTTTCTTAAGTTCACAGAATACACCATGGATATACTGAGATAGTTTTAATGATTTTATGTTAGATACAGGGGTAATCTTACTTATTTTTATAAATTAAGAAACTGAGGCTTGCTTAAGGTTACATGGCAAGTTATTAGAGGAACTGGAGCTAAGCACAAACTCCTTGAATTCCCAGGGTTATTTGCATTATGATATAAATGTTAGTTGGTTACTTAGAAACATTTAAATTAATGTTCATTAATTATTAAAACGATTGTGCATTAAGACAGCATTTTTGGAGCTTATTCAAAATTTTAGATGTTTTCTGGCTACTAAAAAATGTAAATTATGATGTTATTCACAAAATTCACACAATATTGGACTTTTACCTCTGTTTCTTTTTAGCGTTTTCCATTGGGCGGTGATGATGAAATTATGAGCTCTACTTTACAACAGTTTTCAAAAGTTATAGATGAGGTAAATGTTTCTTTTCCTTGAAAAGGTATTCTCATAAATACTTAGGTCATTAAGCCTTAATTGCGAACTTTTATTATGATTATAGGATTAAAGACTACTAAAGAAGGATCTTATTTCCACATGCTGGTTGCTGTCTCATAAAACAGTACTTTATCTGTTAAAGCAAATTGTTTTCCAGAAATAAAGTTAGAGATGGGCTTTCCCTACTCCCAGCCCATGTGTCATCCATTGTGTTACTTGGCGAGGGCAGGGAAAGAAGGATGGAGCTGTGAGCCGTTCTAAGCCCTGTGTGGTTTTCCTTTCTCCGTGAAACAACATTTACTGTTGTTATTATTTATTACTAATATTATTAATAATTTCATTTTTATTAACAAACTACTTAGGGAAATATTTTATAAATGATTGTTCTTCAACTTTAAAACTCCCTAAGAACAAGAAGTGACTGTTACTAGACCCTTTAGAACATGCTGAAGTGAACTGCCTTGCTGACCATATCTGTAACAAAATTAGGAATATTCGGGTGTGGTGATGAACACCTGTAATCCCAGCACTCAGGAGGCTGAGGCAGGGGGGTTGCCATGAGTTCAAGGCTGCATAAGTGAGTTTAAGGCCAGTCTGGACTACATAGTGAGACCCTGTCTCAAAAAAAAACACCCCCCCCAAAAAAAAGGAATATAAGGAAGGATAATTAAATAGAATAAACATTTAAGACACTGGAAAGCACATAAGGAAAGCCCCCCAAAATTTTGTATTGTACAGTCCTTATTAATCCTTCCATCCCAAACAGCAAAATCAACCCTTAATTTTTTAAACCATGCATTACAACAAATCATTGGAAAAAAAAAAACAAACCCAAAAACCTGGAAGCCAGCAGTGAGAAATGTATGGAAAAATCTTAATATTCTCAACTGTTGCAGTAAATGGTCTTTTTTTGACAAGAACCATTAATGCTGCTTTTGTTGTCATTTTAACTGGATATATATGCATGCTGTGTATATAACACTGGCCAATTCAGAAAATATGTCGTTAATTCATTATAGTAGATTATCCTAGCAAATTAGTATAAAGAGCACAAGAAATGGAATGTTTTCCATTTTTAAAGAATTGTGTTAAGTACTTACAAAATTTGCTACTCATGAAGTTCAGTATGTTTATAATGTTGTGCACCCCTTACCACTCTCTAGTTCCAGAAATTTTCATCGTCTCAAGGGAAACTATTTGCTTTTTAACGGTTACTTTCATCTTCCTGCTCTCCCTCGTTCCTGACAACCAGTAGCATACTTTTATATATGTATACACTTTCTGTCTTTATAGATTTTTCCTGTTTGTATATTTAATATGAATGGACCCTTTTAATTTGTGGACTTTTGTGTGTATCTTCCTTTACTTAGCATGTGTTCAAGGTTTATTTGTGTTATGAGTCCGCACTTAATTCTCTCTTTTTATTGTTTTTGGCCGAGTAAATTTTCATCATGTGGGTATACCACATTTCGTTTATCCATTTATTATGGACATTTGGATTTCCACTTTTTGGCTAGTTGAAATAGTACTATAGCATTCATATACAAGGTTTGTTTTGTTGAACACTAGTTTTCAGTTCTTTTGGTTATATACCCAGGGATTGCTTGATCATATGGTATTTTGTGTTTAATCTTTTTTTTTTTCTGGGAATAGGGATTGATAAACCTTTCTTTTCTTTTCTTTTCTTTTCTTTTCTTTTCTTTTCTTTTCTTTTCTTTTCTTTTCAAGACAAGGTCTTACTATATAGTCCAGGCTGGCCTTGAGCTCACTGTGTAGCTCGCCCTGGCCTAAACCCTCAGTGACCCTCTTGCCTTAGCCTTCTGAATGGTGGGGTTACAGGCAAGCACCCCCATACCCAGCTATGTTTAACTTTTTGAGGAATCAATTTTTAAAAAAATTTTAAATTTATTTATTTATTGTTTTGCTTTTTTGAGACAAGGTCTTGCCATGGAGTTCAGGCTGGCCTTGAACTCACTTTGTAGCCCAGGCTGGTCTCAAATTTGCAGTGATCCTTCTGCCTCAGCCTCCCAAGTGCTGGGATTACAGGCATGTACCACCATGCCTGGCTTTTTAAATTTTATTTTAAAGAGAAAAAAACAACATTTCAAAAGAAGATAATAGAGTAACAGTGGTGAATACATTGCATATTGTTGTCTTTTTTTTTGAGACAGGGTCTCACTATGCAGTTCGAGCTGGCTTTGAACTCACTTTGTAGCCCAGGCTGGTCTTAAACTCACAATGATCCTTCTCCCTCAGCCTCCCAAACCCTGGAATTATAGGTGTGAGCCACCATGCTCAGCTTTGCATATCGTTATCTTTAAATTAATTACTCAGAGTATGAGATCACAGTTTTATAGTGCTCATATCATTTATATTCCCGAGCAAGGAGCAAGATTCTGCCATTACTGCATTGTTGTTCACACCCCCCACTCCCCCGCTGGGGATTGAACCCAGGGCCATCACCCTGAGGTACATCCCAAGGTCTGTCTATTTTATTCTGAGACCTGGTCTCACTGAGTGACTAAGTTGCCCAGGCTGGACTTGAATTTGCAAACTTGCCATGATCCTCCTTCCTCAGCCTGATAGAGTGCTGGGGTTATAGGTATGTACCACTATACCAGCTCTTTGTCTATATATATATATATATATATACACATACACACACACACACACACACACACACACACACAAAGTTCTTTATTCTGGATACAAACTTATTAGCTATATTATTGGTAAATATCTTATTCCATTGTGTGGCTTATCTTCACTTCTTTGATAGTATCATTTGATGCACAGAAGTTTTTAATTCTGATGAAGTCCAGTTTATATTCTCTTTTGTTCCTTGTGCTTTTGTGATAGGTAAGATCATTGCCAAATCCATGATCTTCTTAAGTTTTAGGTTAAGTTTTAAATGGAAAGTTTTGACTGCACAATATTTTGTACCATAACAAAGTTTTCAGTTGTTTTCTTATTTAAAATATGTCAGCCTTTTAAAGTAGTTTTGTTTCATTTGCATAAGACTGGTAAAATGTCTCTACAGACATGTATTGTAAGTGTTATCTGTTAGTTATTTAGCCTTTTTGGTCTTCTTTTTCTTTAACTAGCTTAGCTCTTGTCATGCGGTACTTTCAACTCAACTTGCTGATGCCATGATGTTCCCCATTACCCAGTTTAAAGAAAGAGATCTTAAAGGTATTGAAGTCAAGCCTATGTTTTTCATCAGTTGTCAGATGATCAGTGCTTATAAAATGTGTATTCTGTACCCAAATCATTTCTGACCTCAATGTCTGCCACTTTTACGTAAATCAGGCTCCAGATGTTTATAGGAGCTCTTGATAGGTTTTGAAGTAGGTACTGAAAAATAGTGATAAGAAGTTCCTGCCCTAACTAAATCCTAGAGAAGGAGATGGATAAACGCACAGTGTGTCTCATAATTAGGGAGAGGTAAAGTGCCATGAGGCTCGGGGCGGGTCAGAAAGGTTCATCACTCACCGGTGTGAGCACTGACGAGTGGGGAGGAATCTGCCAGACGTCAGTCACTGTCCTGTCAGACGACCTGGAATGCACAAGATACTGGTTTTAGAAATACTTTGTTTTGAGGATAGTAGGAAATTCAGTGTGGCTGCAGTGTTGGATTTACAGTATCGGGATGAGGTAGGAGAGGATTTAGAAATAGGTGACATCGTGCTAAAGACGAGCCTGAGTTCTTGAGCCAAAGGGAAGCCAGTGGAGGTATTTAAGAAGTAGATAGATACAGTGTTTTTGTTTTTTGGAGGAAGAAATAAAGTAGATTTGGGGTGTAGGAGACTGGACTAAGATGTTGTCAGAGTCCAGTGATGTATGACCAAGGCCTAAACTTGGGCTACGGCGGGGAGTAGAGGGGTTGGCACATCGCACAACCTAGAGTCTTAGTAGTTTGTGGATTGTTTTTTGCCCATTTACTGTTACTGGGTGATAAAATGAGGGTGGTGTTGAATTGGATCTTTTCATAATTTATAAATTCAATTATGTAGATTTCTTTCGAAAAAATGTAGATAGAAAAGAAACAATGAACTAATAATGTATCATGATTTTATAAAAAAATTAAACTATACATAGAATAAAGACAGATGTATTGCTGCAACAGTAAATAATTTTAATGATCCTTAAGAATGGTATTTCTAAGGTTAAGAAACAATTTTTTTCTCTATGATATGAGGGGATCAATTGGCCTAATCTTACTAATAAAATGTACTTTTCTCCTGTTCAGCATTTGAAATTATTGGAGTCATATGTCAAAAAATGAATTAATAGCACTGTCAGAATATTTGCATATTGTAACATAATAATGAGTTTGAAAAATTTGTTTCATATCATATTACTTATTTGTATAAGGTAGAGTTTTTTGTAATGTTTCATAGACTATCTGACACCTATAGTAATTTTGTATGTTAAGTGTGGAAGTATAAAATATTATTTAGAGCTTTAATTGTAGTTTTGGTGGCATTTATTGCTTTGTAAACAAATGTGAAGGTATTTCATAAATATGCTAAACAGAAATTATTCTTGAACCTTTTCAGAAATTCTAACATTGAAGGAAGTGTTTCAGATCGCTAGTAATGGTAAGCCCTGAATACTTTTTTTCTGAATACTTTATACACTTATTTTTTTATTGATGCATTTATCAATTTAGAGCATGGATGATTCTTTGTAATAATTGAAAAAAATGAACATAATCCAAACTTTAAGTGTGTATTATTTAAGTCAATGTTACTTGGATACCCTGCTTAGAGAAAAAATTTAATGGCTTATTGTTTACTATCTTCATAATGTCTAAAAAGGTGATATAGTACTTTACCTTCCAAAAAACCAAAAAAACACACTTTACCTTCCATGCTGGGCATGGTGGTGCATGCAGTAATCCCAGTACTTGGGAGGCTGAAGCAGGAGGGTTGCCAAGAGTTTAAGGCCAGTCTGGACTACATAGTGAGACCCTGTCTCAAAAAAAATAAAAATAAAATAAAAAATCCAAAAAAAACTCAAAAAACTTTTACCTTGTTTTTCTGTATATTCCAAGTTTTATTAAATGAGTGTTTGCTATTTTTGAACTAAAAATACTTTTAAATACTTTTAATGGGTTATAATTTCCTTGGATAAGTAGACATATAATTTAAGGGAAACTTGGCTGTGGGGAAATTTGAATATGCTGATCATATGGTAGGGAAATCTGGTTTTAGTACATTTGGAGAAAGGTGTATGTGTGAGGGACATTTGCAGCATTCGTAGGTTTTGCAGAGTACTGTGTTTGGTTGTCAACACTCATTTCTACCTTCTAGATCATGATGCTGCGATTCACAGATACAGCCGGCTGTCCAAGAAAAAAGAAAACGATAAGGTAGGCTACGTGCTACCCCTCACAGTTGAGTCATGTTTCTTCAGGGTTTTTCCCTGTTCAAAAGTAGAGCCAGGAGTTCATACGTAAGCTTTGTTGTGTTTAGTTTATTTTTTTATATTCTGTTTTTAAAAGACAAAAAACTTTTTTTTTAATTTTTAGGTTTTTTTACATGTACTTTATTCTTTACTGATAGTGGTTTAAAACTTAATAATTGTTGGTTTCTTTAAGCAAAATACTTTTCTTCTGCCAGCAATTTGTTGTTACAATTGAACATAACTATTCTAAAATTAGAATTGATGCCCAGTATTCCTTCCTTTTATTTACTGATACCCAGTATCACACTCTTCCTTTTTGCTTTGTATTTTGATAGCAGTGGATACACTGTTTTTGTTTGTCCATGTGTGTATTTAGAAATACCTTATAAAATATGGTAGTGAAAAAGTTGAGGGCTGGGAATTTCGCTCAGTGGTGTAGCACCTGCCTGGCAAGTACGAAGTCCTGAGTTTGATTCCTGGTACCAAAAGAAAAAAAGTTATTGAATTGCTACATTCATACTTCAAAAAAATTCTGTTGTGAGGCCTTCTTCTTTAAAGGTTTGTTTGTCTTTTGGTACTTTAAGGAGTGAAGTCCAACATATTTTACTGTACTTGCGAAATGCATCCAAGAAAAGATTGAAGGACAGCGTATTTACAGGGTGTTCTTCAGGAGGGACCAGCTTTCTCTGCAGCGCCTTGTCCAGGCTTGCCGTGTTGTATGTTGTCTGTGGCTTTTCCAAGCCTTCTTAGAAAACATTTTTTCACCCCTTTTTATGTATGCAAAACATGTACTGAGCACCTGTTTGATGTGTAGCAGTGTGAGTGGGCTCCACTCCTGTCCTCAGGGAGTGGATACTCCATATTCATTGACGGCTGTAGGCCTGGACTAAATGCCAGAGTGCAAGGAGGAAGAGAAGGCATGGATTAATATGAATCAAGCATAAAACCAGAGCTTTTACTAAAGTGCTAGGAGCACAGAAGGGCTTTGATTGATGAATTGGGAAATACTGTACTAGAAAGCACGAGGTCTGGGGCTGGGGATTTAGCTCGAGGCATAAACGCCTACCTTGCAAGCATGTCATCTTGAGTTCAATCCCGATACCGGTTTAAAAAAAAAAAAAAAAGAAAGCACAAGGTCCTAAGTTCAATTCCCCACAAGAAGAAAAAAGGGTTAAGTAAAAGATGGCTGAAGATAGGCAGTTATCACTGATGTGGCTGGAGAAGGAAACCTTTTCCTTAAAAAGCCTTTGCAGAGGCATGTGACGAAGCTGGGAGGAAAGTTGGAGTCCTTGCTTGAGTCAGCCTGGGACCAAGTCCCAGCTCTGCGGCTAAGTTGCCTGAGGTGATGTATTTCTACTGAACTCCAAACCTTCATTTCCTATCAACAAAACAAAACACCACCACTTTGTGAAGATTAAGTTAGGTAATGCATGGAGAGTATCTGTCTTACAGAAATTTTCACTAAATTCTAGTCATAATCATTTTGGTGGTGATTGAAAAGAATCATGATAGTGTGTCTGGAACATTGGAGGTCTTTGGGGAGACGTGACAACAGAGAAGTAGTTGAGGCCAGATTACTGTACAAATAACCTGGAAATTTGTGTTAGAAGAAATGAGCAGCCACAAAGAGCTGTCGGTCGGTAAGTGAAACGGTGTAGTTGCGTCGTAGGACAGAAACATTAATGAAGACACAAACAGGCCAAGACCAAAGGGAATCCAGTGTAAAGGTTTTGGAATAGTTTGCAGAGATATCACAAAGGTCTCAAAGGAGGGAGGAAGGAGGACTTTTTACGGTACTGTGGATTGACCCCAGCAGTGCTCTGCCACTGAGCTACATTGCCAACCCATTTTAATTTTTATTTTTATGTTTTTAATTGTTTTGCCTCTCGAGATGTGACCTTGCTTTGACGTTCAGGGTGGCCTTGAACTGACTGTGTAGCCCAGCTTTCCTTGAACTCTCGGCAGTCCTCCTCCTTCTGAGTGCTGGGATACCGGTGTGCGCCACCATGCCTGGCTTTGTTCTTAATTTAATTTTAATTTTAGTTGTTAAATTAGATTTTATTGGTATGTATAATGATCACATTCATCTTAGAGGATTTGAGCCGGTACATGATTTAACTGGTTTTGTTTCCCCATGTTCCCCAACCCTCCCTTCAGCTCCTCCCCTTCTTTTTTATTTTGATGTAGGGTCATATTAAGTTGTCCAGGCTGGCCTTGAACTTTCAGGCCTCTAGCTGGGATTAAAGGTGTGTGCCACTACTGGCTGGGGGATAGTTCATAGCAAAGGCTTTTGGTTAAGGGGAATAAAAAATGAGCGTTAGATTACTTGGATAATTGATGGATCCTGGAGTAATTAAGAGAGCTAAGAAATAAAATAGAAGAGCAGATTTTTGGGGAAGACACATTACGGCCATCTGTTTTGTAAATGTACAGTACAGAAAAACATGTATTACACATGTCACATCCAGCTGGAGATATGTTTTCTCTGGTCCTTGGCAGAGTGAGGACAGGAGATAAAAATTTGTGGTCACTAAGTGCGATCTTGGAATATTCTTAATCAGGTATTCTAAGAAAGAAGAGAAAAGACTCTAATGCATATCATATAGTAAGTGTTCAATAAAAATCTGTTGTCTGAATAAAAGAACTTGGAACACATTTTACGAATGCATAAAGGAAGACAAGCAAGTAGGTAAAGAACCGGGAGGGAGAATATAGGCTGTGAACTGCCCAAGTCAGACCAGGGAAAGTCAGTAACGCTTAGGTCTGCCTTTCTTCCACCTGCAGACTTTCTCTGCCATACCGATTTTAGATATTTACATCTTCAGTGATGTTCAGAAAGGCATCGTATTAATGATGTTGGGAGTTACACAGGGAAGTCAGCTTAGCTAGAATATTGAAGGATTTCTAATAGGTCAGAAAACACAAGTTATGGCAAATTGGTAATGATGACAATATTTCCCTTGGTAGGTTTTCCCCCATAGATACTACTGAAGATATTCCCAAATTAAGTGCATAATAGTATTTTAAATCTTTTCATTCAAAGGTAAAGTATGAAGTGACAGAAGATGTGTACACTTCCAGAAAAAAGCAACACCAGACCATGATGCATTATTTCTGTGCATTAAATACTCTTCAGTACAAGAAGAAAATAGCATTGTTAGAACCTCTACTTGGGTACATGCAAGCTCAGGTACATACTGTGCTATTTTTTTGGATTATAGCTGCTCTGAAAGATGGAGGTCAGGCTTGATACTTACATTAAATGTAAAGATATTATCAACAGTTGCCAGCATCCTCATGGGTTGTAAAAATTAATTTTAAAATGTCATCAAGGTGCTATGTCTGGGTTGTAAAAATTAATTTTAAAATGTCATCAAGGTGCTATGTTAAGGAAGCTAAGAGAATCATTTTCCCTTAGACATAAAGATTCCAAGTGTTTCCGGGCACATGAGGTCGCTTCCTTTGTATTTTGTCCTTGGCCGTCCCAGGTGGGAACAGGACCAGAAAACTGAGTGACTTACAGAGCTCTGCCTGTTGCTGGAGCTCCCTCCCCCTCACTCTGGTGTAATTTGATGGAGAATGAACGAGTTCGAGTGTGTTCATGTTCCCGAATTAAAAATTGTAGAGAAACTCTTAGGTGCCCGAAGAGGTATGCATCGGAAAGGAAGCTCGAAAACTGAGTTCTGAGCAGTGTGAGATAAGGTGTTAATTCCGTACACGCCAACCATTTCACGAAATTTGAATATTCATTCATTATGATTATTCCTCAGATATAAAACTTATCACTGTAGCAAATGGTTTATCCATATGATTTGTTTGAAATGCTCTCAAATTTACTTTGCAACTTTAAAAATTTGTTGATCATACATTTGCATCAGTTTTCTGTTGGAAAGTATTAAAGGATGTGCACTAGAATTTAATTGTAGTTTTCTTGGTCGCTTTGTGCCCTGTACTGGTTGCAAACTGTAACCTGTTAGTACACAAGTGAAAGAGGCCTTTGTTGTTGTTTTTACTTACCCATGGACCTTAAGGATTGCTGATGTGATTTATTTAAAGATCTAAGGAATTTTTTTGTATGTGTTTGTCCTTGTGTCCATTCTTCCTTCATTTCAGATAAGTTTCTTTAAGATGGGTTCTGAAAATCTCAGTGAACAACTGGAAGAATTTTTAGCTAATATTGGAACAAGTGTGCAGAAGTAAGTATTTTCCCCTTAAGATTGAAAATTAAGTGTAGTGAGTAAGTTAATAGCTAAATGCTAGAATTTAGAAGTATTTTCACTTAATTTCCTGAGGAGTATTTCCTCTTCTGTGGTTCTTTTTGTGGGCGAGTCCTGGGAACCTCAAATTTGCCAGCAGACACTTCCACATGAGTTGAGGCTGCCTCTTCTCGCTTTCCCTCCCCTCCCCAACCCTAACCCTCCCATCTCCCTCCTGCTCCCCTGTCTGCTCCTGTCCTTTGCTTTCCTCCTTTTCTCTGGGATATAAACTTTTTTGTTGCGTTTTGTTTTGTTTTTTGAGGCAACGTCTCGCTTTGTAGCCCAGGCTGGCCTTGAACTCACAGTAGTCCTCCTGCCTTAGCTTCCCAACTGCTAGGATTACAGGCATATGCCACCATGCCTGGTTTAGAATATAAACTTAATTTTGCAACAACATCAAACTTAATGAAGTTTTTCAGGGCTTGCTTTTATATTTGAATAAAATAGACACATAGTAGTAATTATCCATAAGTGAAATTTTCTTTACACTGTGAGGGGGTTGCTCTTGGAAGATCACTAGCTAAATCTTATTTTTTATGCCATCAAAGCTTAGAGAAAGTAATGTTCTCATCGATTTTGAAAGTTTGAGCAGTGGTGTGGCCAGTCATAGGTGTGGAGAGAGATGAAGATGATATTTTCCCTTTGGCCAGTGCTGGAGATCAACCCAGGGCCTCCAGCATGCTAGGCAGGTGCTGGACCACTGTGCTCTATCCCTGGCCCTGAGAATGATTGTGTTTGTGTGTGTTTTCTTGAGACAGGGTCTTGCTTTATAGTTGAGGCTGGCCTGATCTGTCAGCAACCCTCCTGCCTCAGCTTTCCAAGTGCTAGGATTACAGGTGTGCACCACCACAACTGGTGATGATTATTTTTTAAAGGCACAGGACATAGCAGTTTGAAAAGTCTTTCAGAGTGAGGAATTCAGCATGGCTTCCTTAGTTTTTGAATTTAGTATTGTTTTCAAAGTAAACACGTTCTTATCACTTGAACTACCTGTGCCACTGCTTCTCTCTTTAAGAAAATATGTACAAAACAAATATATAGGAGGGAAAAAAAGCAGCAAAACCCCCAAATATTTAGGTAACCCTGGTTGCTAAGATGTCCTTATGTTGGTTTGACTGATCGTAAACAATCTGTGTCTGTTTCAGTGTTCGCAGGGAGATGGACAGTGATGTGGAGACTATGCAGCAGACAATAGAGGACTTGGAAGTAGCCAGTGACCCTCTGTATGTGCCTGACCCAGACCCCACCAAATTTCCTGTCAACCGAAATTTAACCCGAAAGGCTGGATACCTTAATGCTAGGAAGTAAGAAAATTGTTGCTATTTTCATATATTGTATGTCTTGTAATATGAAATGAATATAATACATAGTTGATCCTGTCTGCCAAGTGCTTTGATTTGCTAAAGGTAAATTTTTTAGTGGGACTAGTATTTATGGTAACTTGTTGACAGATGCAGTACATGAATACATTTCAAAGCAAAATTTTACCTAAGTATTTGTTGCATAATTTAGAGGGTGTTTTTGTTTTTGCTTTTTTTGGTACTGGGGATGGAACTCATGAGCTAAATTCCCAACAACCATAATTTAGAGTTTTAAAAAAATGAAACTGGGGCTGGGGATTTAGCTCAGTAGCTTAAGTGCCTGCCTGGCAAGCATGAGGTCGTGAGTTCGATCCCCAGTACCAAAAAAAAAAAAACAAAAAAAACCCTGATTGAAGCTTCAATCTATCACAGCATGAATACTACTAGATATCATTTATATGCTTTAAAATACACATTTGACAATATCAAGTCAGATTTTATTACCCAATGGGTAAAGTAAGACTAAAATAAAATTTTTCCTTTTGAATTTATTTCCTTGGAATTTTGGACTATAACTTAAATTTTATGGATCATCATTATAAAACAGCTACAATTTGATAATTTCCAGCCTTGGTTTGGTAACTGCACACATTCAAATGTAAATTCATGTAGAGGCTAAAATGTAGTTATGTTTTGTTGACCCATTGGTGCCTCTTTTGCAAGTGATTCTTTGCAACATGTGTTGTCTTGTGGTTGGCTGAGAAGGTCATCTTAGGTGTGTCACTATTAAAACGTGAATGTACTTTCTTCATTTAGTAAAACAGGCTTGGTGTCATCTACTTGGGATAGACAGTTTTACTTCACGCAGGGTGGAAACTTGATGAGCCAAGCCCGTGGAGATGTGGCCGGAGGCCTCGCCATGGACATAGACAATTGCTCGGTGATGGCTGTGGACTGCGAAGACAGGCGATACTGTTTTCAGATCACCTCTTTTGATGGCAAAAAGTTAGTATTTTTTTCTACAACTAGTAAAATCTCTAGTATGTTTAGCTACTGAAACGTAGGATAATTCCTTTTGTTCAGAAATGTTATAGACGTTTTAGATTCACTATGTATTAAGATAATTTGGTTTTTAATCTTAGAGGAGTGAGTGCATGTTCTGTCATGGGCAAATAGTTTACCTGTGATTTCATGTTAAAGAGTCTGGTCATTGGAAATCTGGTGTAGTGTGGGGCAACTGCATAAGTTAATAAAGATTGTCAGCTGCAGGGTCATAAAGCAGCAACTCCGCTGGATGTGGCTAAGGTAGGAGAACTGCAGGTTCTAGCCCAGCCTAGTGGCTGTACATAATAAAGAATTTAAAAAGGCTCGGGCTGTAGCTCAGCGTGAAAACCCTGGGTTTATACCCTTGTACCATCCCCTGCCCCCTAAAACCCAGGGGTGGGAGTGCAGGAGAACAATTACAGTTTTGTTAACCAGAAGAAAAAAACCCAGTTAACTTGTGTTTTTTGCCGTCCAGTTTTTATCCTGAGCACTTTGTTTTTTAATGGCTGTGGGGGAATGAACCTTGGGTCTTCGCATTGGGCTACAGCTCCAGCCCTTTCTTAATTTCTTGAATTTTGAGGCAGTATCTCACAAAGTTGCCCAGGCTGGCAGGGAACCTGTGACCCTCTTGCGTCAGCTTCCTAGAGAGGTAGAATTACAGGTGTGTGCCACCACAACCAGCCTTGAGCACATTTTAAAAATTAAAATTATATATAAATTGGATCTGCAGCCACTTGTTAAAAAACATACCATAATGGTTGGAATATAATATTTGTAAACACATTTGTTATAATTTAAACATTTTCCTAATGGTGGATGTTTAGGTTAACTGTGATTCCTATCAATTAAAATGTTAATTTTGATCTTTGAACTTAACATTTCAGAGCCGCCTCTGGGTCCCCAGAAAGTCAATTTCCCCCTGTATTTATACAAATTAAGATATTTTGAGACAGTTCCAGTAGGACATGCCTGTAATCTGAGCTATTCAGAAAACTGAGGCAGGGGGATGGTATGTTCCAGGTTAGCCTGACACACTGTCTCAAGAAAAAAAATTACGAAAATAAATAATTTCAACCTTTACCCTCTAAAAATAGGTAGTATAGCCAACTAACTTATCAAAATGATTGTTTCCAAACACGTGGTAGTACTAGTATACACCTGTAATCCCAGCACTCAGGAGGCTGAGGTAGGAGGATCACTGCAAGTTCGAGACCAGCCGGGGCTACAAAGTGAGCTCAAGGCCAGCCTGAACTGCATAGTGAGACCCTGTTCAAAAAGACAAAAAAAAAAATTTAGTAAAAATTATTTTTTGTAACTTAAAATGTTAACAGCTAGCTGGATGTGGTGGTACATACTCATACGCTCGGGAGGCTGAGGTAAGATGGTCGCAGTAAGTTCAGGGCCATAGTGAGACCCTGCCTCAAGACAAGCCAACTCCTCCCACCCCAAATATCAACATCTACAGCAAAGCCAGACACTGCAGTATTAGTGATTCCATGTATTGGAATTCTGCTTTAACAGTATTAAAGGAGAAACTAACAGTAATGAAGCTACTATGTTTTCCTTCTTTTCTTACCTTTTCTTTCTCCTTTTTTTTTGAAGCTCCTGTTTTCTGGTGAGGTCATTGGTATGGGCACCAGGAACTTCTGATGCCGTCTCAGTCGTAGCCGACTTTGGCATTCTGAGGACCTGTGCCTACCTCTGTTACTGCAGGGTCTCGGCCTAGACCGTGAAAGTCAGAGTTGTCCAAGTTTTAGTCCTAATGCCTCTGGCAGTATTTTCTTAAAATACTGATTGTGTTTTTGTTTATGTTGAATTTTGGCTGAAACTTTTTTTTTTTTTTTAGATCTTCAATTTTGCAAGCAGAAAGTAAAAAAGACCATGAAGAGGTAAACTTTTATTTAGTTATTATTTTTTTTTTTTTGATACTAGAAATTGAACTCAGGACCTTGTGCTTCCCAGGTAGGCGCTGAGCTAAATGCCTGGCTATTTAGTTAATTTGGGGGGGGGGGTACCAGGGATTGAACTCAGCACCTTGTGCTTGCCAGGCAGCCGCTTATGCTGCTGAGCTAAATCCCCAGGCCCTTTGGTTAATTTCTTAAGCCACATTTAAAAATAATGATCTGGGCTCAGTAGTACAGCGCCTGCTTGGCAAGTGCAAGGTCCTACTTTGAATTGCTGGTACCAAAACAAAACAGAACGAAACTTTTCTGAGGCTAAAACATTAACGTGATCATTATAAAAATTTTGGAAAATCCTAATGAGTTAAAAATGTCTTTTAGTCTTTTTGCCTTCAGTCAACATTTTCAAGTTTCTCACAGGATTTTATAGTTGGAGGGACCTTAAAGATAAATGTTCTGCTCTCTTAAAGGCAAAAGTTCAGCAGAGTGTTGCATTCTGTCAGGCTGTTAGTCTGATGAGGTAACAGTTTAATTTGTTCTTTTCTCTTGCCAACCCTTTGAGACACTTGTTTGCTGGAGCAAATGGTAGAAGCAGCAGACACAGCATGGCAGGAAGCAACTACCATTAAAACCCTGGGGAAATAAATCAAAGACAGAACAACAAAGCTCCGGGAGTCTCTGCTCCTCCTCACAAGTCTGACCATTCTTTCTCTCCGTGAAGTCCTCCCGAGGGCTTACATTTCAGAAACTTTGTTTTGAAAAATACCCTTCCATGAAAATACACCATAGCTTGAATGTTAGCCTTTTTATCAAGTGTTATAATTACGCTAGGGCCAGGGATTTAGCTCAGTGGCTTAAGTGCTGCCTGCTAAGTGCCAGGTCATGAGTTCGATCCCCGGTACCAAAAAACAAAAATATAATTGAAATTATATTGAAATATAATTATGCTGGTATAGAAAGGTTGGAAATAGGTAGAAATCAACCTTTATTTACTTCTCATGGAAGAGAGTACCTGCTAAAACTTGCATTTGGTTTCTGAGGAACACAGACAGATATCTCTGCTCTCTGCATGATTTACCAAAGTATTAGATTAGTGATGAGGCCTCTCAGGCACTGAAATCCTTGCACGTGAAGCAGAAGATACTGAAGAATGTTGTCTATGTTGAAAGAAGAGAGGTATGTAAAATATATTTGCCAGGAAGATACTTAGATATTTATCTTTCTGTCTTTTTTGGTGGTGTTATTAACTGTGGTATCTAAGTTCAGACTTATTTGTTGGTAGTTAAGGAAGTAATATAAAAAGGTAAATACACACTATTAAATTGTAATTTAGCATGATTGCTATGTTTTTACTGTATAGAGTAAAATTAGGATTTTAAAAATAATCTGGTGAATGCACTCTTATACACACATATTTATAGCAAGATTTTTGCTTTGTTTTGTTTTGTTTTGTTTTGTATTTGGTGCTGGGGATTAAAGCCAGGACTTCGAGCATGTGCTCTTCAGCTGACTATCCCCCCCCAAAGGTATTTTCTTATAAAAAGTCGTATGTTCTTTTTTTTTTTTTGTCTTTTTGAGACAGGGTCTCTTTAGGCAGTTCAGGCTGGCCCTGAGCTCACTTTGTAGCCCAGGCTGGTCTTGAATTTGCAACAATACTCGTGCCTCAGCCTCCGAGTGCTGGGATTACAGGTGTGCGCCACCACGCCTGGCTAAGATTATATGCTACTTCCAATGAAACGTCTGTTGCGGTTGGACATTCTCTATTAGAAGAGAAACTTTTTTTTTAGTGCTGGGGATTGAATTCAGGGCTTCATACTTGTCAAGTGCACTATTACGGAGCTACATGCCCAGTGAAACGTTGAAAAATACATTTAATCACATTTTTCTGTTTTTTCTCTTGCAGTGGATTTGTACAATTAACAACATATCTAAACAGATATACTTAAGTGAAAATCCAGAGGTAATATTTTTATTTTGCATTATCCAGATTTAGTGAAACGAAAAAATTCTGTGGCTACAAAGCGTTTAGGAGAGTCATAATTTCTCAAGTTTCATAATCTTTTGACTTCAAGCAGGTAGCTTTAATTTATCCTGTATGTTCTGAGTGATCTTCTTGGAGCTGTATATTATTTCAAAAGATAATAAAATCATTCAGTCAACAAACGTTTACTGGGTGTTGGCTGTTTAGCTCTGAATTGTATACAGTGCCGGAGGGAGATGCAGGAAAATAAGCCGCGGCCTTTGCCCGCCAGGGGCCTGTCCTTACGGTGAGATGGAACTAAAACTTCAGCTGGACATTGTAGCACACACCTGACTCCAGCACTCCGGGAGACTGAGGCAAGGGGATCACAAGGTCAGGTCAGCTTAGTGACGTAAGTGAGGACCTTGCTGAAAAAGTGGAAAGGACTGTGGCTGTAGCTCAGTGGGGAGGCCCTGGTGTTCAGTAAAACAGAATGTGCTCAAAAGCCGGTGGTGGTGACAGAGGCTGATGTTTGGAAAACGTTAACACGGTGTGGATGTGAGCTTTAGAGAATACTCTGTGGGGTTGGAAATCTGTCTTAGAATTTGTGTTTTGAGAAAAGAAAGGACATAGCAAACAGAGCAAAACCACAAATGCAGATGTGGTTTTTTTGGTGTGTGGGGGGACAGGTCTCATTGTATATGTCAGGCTAGCCTTGAACTCATGTGATTCAGGCTGGGCTTAAACTCACAGTGATCTCCTGCCTCAGCCTCCCAAGTGCTGGGTTTACAGGCATGAGCCACTATGCCCAGTTTAGATACTTTGCAACTAGTAGCATAATTAGAGGTTGTTAATGAAGAGTAATAGAGGACTGGGAATTTATCTCAGCAGCATAGGCGCCTGCCTGGCAAGCATGTGGTCATGAGTTTGATCCCCAGTACCAAAAAAAAAGAAAAAGAGCAATAGAAAACTGAAATGTGCATACAGATAAGTTGGGATCTTGTTAAAATACATACTATAATGGAGCCTGAACACCTAGCATTGCAAATTATTCTTTGCTTAATGAGAATATTAAACCTGATGAATCCTGCATTGTAGATACAGCAGTCAGGACAATCCAACCACTCCAGGCATAGTAGTGAATACCCTGCTATGGAAGGGATCAGGTGACTCCATACTGCAGAGAACGTAGTTGGGAAAACATGGCCTTCACATGGGAGCTGTCTAATCTTCAGTTCTTACTGGTCTGCCTGTGGGCGAACCCGGTGCCTTCCAGAAGTGGCCAGAGGGTGATGTCCTTGAAGGATTTCAGCTGGGAAGCCTCACGCTTTTAAATCTTCAACTACTGTTGAAATGGCGGATTAGATGAGAGGGTCTAGGTTAGTTGGTAGCTGACTGACGTAAAAATTGAAGGAGACGCATAAAGTAAAGATGTTTTCCAGGTTTTAAATTTGATTTTAAAAAGTTTGATTTTATCAAAATCATTCTGAAGTGCCAGCCAGGACACATATGCCCAGGAAGAAGTTTGAATTTAAGATACAAAATCCCATGACCTCTCAAATGCTGTATTTTATTTTTATACGTGTTGGGAATTGAGCACATGGCCTTTGCACTGAGCTGTGTCCCCAGCCCTTTTTTAGTTTTAGACAGGGTCTAAGTGCTTCAGGCTAAGCTCAGCCTTAGAGTGCTGAAATTCCAGTATTCGTTTTATCCCCTCCAAAATACTAGCAATTTGTTAGTTTTAGCTAGGGAGTTAGCTCAGTGGCATAAGCACCTGCCTGGCAAGTGCAAGGTTGCAAGTTCAATTCTCGGCACCAAAATAAATAAATAAATAAATAAATAAATAAATTTTAAGAACCTAAAATATTAGTAATTTGTTAGTTTTATAGTTAGCTTGAGTTTAATATTAGAAAATTAGTACTAATATAAAACACCTTTTGCTTTTAGTGACTTGCACTTCTTCCTGCCAATCTATTTTTCCTTTGGTAAGATCACCTGAGAGCAACAAACATTAAAATTAAAATATAAATCCTTTTATTGACTAGGGAATACTTAAGGAACAGTGTTCGTACTTGAATAATTCACACCTACAGTTCTTTCCTGCCACTTATCAAAACTCTAATTGTTAGTATTTTCAGGTTATCCAGAATTATTACAGCTTTATTAATGAAAATGGAAGTTTTAATGTTTTGGGGATTATATTGTTAATTTTGCTAACTGTAAGACAGTTGCAAAACTCTGTTGTCATTTTTTTTCTAATTTAAAGACTGTTGTAGTCAGGGGTGCAAGGAAAACAATTATGTACAGCACACACATTTATAGTAGTATTTTACGGTAGTCACCCAGAGTCAAACACAAGAAGTGCAGGAGATCTGCTTACACACTAAAGACCTAGAGAATCCAGCCAAGGTCCTGGATCCCATAGCAATGTCCTGCGTGAGTCCAGCTGAAGACCTAGGACCCAGGACAGTGCCCCCTACAAGTCCAGCTGGAGGCCCAGAACCCACAACAATGGCTCATTTAAGTCTGTTCTGCGAATCTGCTGGGAAGGCTCAGAGGTCAGCAGTGGAAGCTAGAAAGTCTGTGCCGGCAGGGTGAAGGAGCCGTGCAGTAGGCTGAGGGTTTTGCACTGGAGTCAGGAAGCGATGCTCAACGTAAGGACCAGAGCTCGCGCAAAGTGGACCACAGCCGTCGTCAGCGACAGTGAGGTCCCGAGCCCCTCTGCCGATGAGAACAGCCGAGTTCGTATGGGGGAGGCCGGCGTGACAGGCTCCTCCAGGAGAACCAGCGGCTCCAAACACCACCACCTAGCAGGGCGCGCAGTGCTTCTCTTCCTCTCCACTTCTCTTTTCATGCTGGCAGCAGTCCTCAGGTGGACTCCACTGAGCACCACGCTGATTCTGGTGAGCTGGTGTTGACCGCCAGTTTTTAATCCACCACAAAGACCATTTTTTTTTTTTTTTATAATTTTATTTAAAGAGGAAAAAACAAAACAAAATAAAACAGAATAAAGGGTAGCAACCATACAGCATTCCAAGGAAAAAAGGAAAAGTACAACAATAAAACC
>PVJX010026404.1:0-25893 GCA_004027295.1 Dolichotis patagonum | reverse complement strand
AAAACAAAAACAAAAACACTAAGAAATCGCCACTGGACAGGTTACATACTGTCATCATTGGAAATAGTTGTTCAAGTTAAAAATTAAAGCACACAAAGTAGACATTCAAACAGTGAAACTGTTAACAGTTCTGCTCAACAATCTAACAAAAACAGTAATGTGGTCATCTATCTTACACACTTAAACATACATGCAGTTATATCCTTTAGAGCACTTTCTTTTCCCCTCTTTAAAATATATATATATATTTTTAAATTTTATTTTAAGGGGGTAAAATTAAACACAACAAACCAGAACAGAACCAGACCTAAAAAAGCATAAATTTCAAAGCTATACAACCAAGGATCTTCACTATCTGTCATATTGTCTCTTGTTTTCTTCCAAATGGTTGTCCATATCTTTGCATATGGGGAGCTCATACTAAATACCATAGCCAATCTTTTCACAAGATGTCCAGTTCACTGGCTCCCACTTGCTAAGGGGGGGGGGGACATGGGACAGGATGACATGAGATGTCTGATTCTCAGCCTGCCCACCAGCAGGATCACAGCTGCTCCCCAGAGAGGGGAGGAGCTCCCCGTTCTCCCGGTACCCCGAGTCAACCACACGATGCAGGTCCCGATATGCCAGGGTCTCTCTCCTGCAGGCCGCCGAAAATCTGCCACACTCTCAGCAGCCCCCCAGAGAGGGGATGAGCTCCTTGTTCGCCTGGCATCCCGAGTCAACCACATGGTGCAGGTCCCGAGGTGCCAGGGTCTCTCCCCTGCAGGCCCCCTGAAGTCCGCCATACTCACCTGCTGTTTCTTTCTGATGAATTGACCATTCCATTTCCAAAGTTCTGAAATGGCCAACAGACCACAGAAAGAATTCTCTTTAGGCTCCTGTTTGAAACCAGCAGCTACAGCAATCTGCTGGCCTTGCTTCAGGGCCAGTGAAATGGTTCTTTCTGCCTGGTCTTAAAGTCTGTTTTGTCTTACATTAATAGAGATATTCTAACTTTCATGTTTACTCTTTTTGTAATTTATTTTCTATACTTTTCATGTGCTGTACATCTTTTTAAATTGAGAAATCTCTTAGATACCACATAGTCTGATCTATACTTTCTGGTTAGGACAGGCATCAGCAGACTTTTTCTTTAGTGACTGTGGTAGGCATTTCAGGCCTTGAACCCTCTTATGCAACAGTCACATTTGCTGTCACGGCAAGGAAGCAGCTGTAGAAAATACCTAGTAAATTTGGCTTTGTTCCAATAAAATTCTTATTTATGGACCTTGAAATTTGAATTTCATCTAATTTTCATGTGTCACAAAATATTATACCATTCGTTTATTTGTTTATTTTTTGTCCTGGGGATTGAACTCAGGATCTTGCACTTGCCAAGCAGGCACTTATGCTGCCGAGCTGCATCCCCGGCTTACCATTTAGTTTTTTTTTTTTTTTGGTACCGGGGATCGAACTCATGACTTCACGCTTGCCAGGCAGGCGCTTAAGCCACTGAGCTAAATCCCCGGCCCTTACCATTTAGTTTTTTAACCAGATGTTAATATGAAAATATTTTTAGCCCATGAACCATGCAAAAAGGGTAATGGCTGATTTGGCCAGCAGAGTGTATTGTAGTTTGCTGAAATAATGCATTTAATCCTTTCACATTTAATGCACTTGCTGGTATGTTATACATGTCATTTTGCTATTTTTAAAATTTATTTTGTTACATTTGTTTCTGTTTTACTGCACTCTTTTGTGTAAAATACACATTTTTAGTGCATTAGTTCCTTTGTTGACTTTTTAAAAACACGATTTTACTCGTACATTTTAGATATACATAATAATCTCATTCATTAGAGAATTTATACCTGTATATGATATAACTTGATTATTTTTTCTCTGTTGACTTTTTTAAATAATATTTTTACAGTGATTTCTTTGTGATTTCTCGATGGATCACTGTCTTATCACAGTAATGTTAATTTTGATAAAATATAGAAACTTGGCTTTAACTATCTCTTTCCTCTCATGCCTTTGTGCCATTTTACACATATTGCGCCTTTGTGTGTTATATATCATAACCTTAGTAATTGTTACTGATTTATACCATCTCATGTTGTTTAAAGGAGAAGAAATGAGAAAAATCGTATTTACGGTACTTTACGTTAATCTATACATTTGTCATGTCCAGTCACCACTGCTCCTTACTTTGAATTTGAAGCACTCCCTTTTTGATATTTTTTGGTAAAACAGACCCACTACTGTCATTTTTACTCAGCCTCTTTCCTGCATAGGAATGTCGTGTGAATTTTTTTCTTGTTTACTGTTGGAGGTAAATGTACGTTTTCAGTGCAGTTTTAATGCACTCTGACTTCCAAGTAGGGGATAGTTACAGCCCCAGCAGTGGGAACCCCCCTCCCCCGCCTCCCAGTCTTCAGAGGTCTTCGGGAGATGCAGTCTACCAAGCATGTTTCTACTGCAAATGACTATATTTTACATTCTGTACTGGAGTTTAAAATCCTCAGGGTTAATGTCTTTATCCTTTACCCCTGTGTTTTAGCTGTTGCTTGAAGGTCTTCATACTTTCTCAGGAAGGGCAGTGTTTCGTCAGTGTCAAGGCAGAGATGTGACTTGGAGTGATAAAATAAGGAGGCAAACAAATGGGCATAAGTGAAGGAAATGCATGGAACCCGGAGAATGATGAAAACCCTGCTGTGTAGTGAGAACTCAGGAGTGCTGAGGTATCAAGTGTTAGGGTTTGGCTGGATACAGTGTTTATTCCTGGTGGCCACAGGGAACTGAGCTGGTGGAGTTCTGAGTTGTGGTTGAAGAGCTAAGAAAAAAGGTAAAATGAGGGCTGGGAATTTAGCTCAGCGGCATAAGCGCCTACCTTGCAAGCGTGTGGTTGTGAGTTTGATCCCGGTACCAATTAAAAAAAAAAAAAAAAGATGAGTGTGAGGTATGTGGAAAGAGGAAAGGGGTGAAGATGAATTCTTTGCTCAATGGAAATGAAAACTGGGAAGAATTGGGAAAAGTTAGGGAAGTTGTGTGGGAGATGGATACCTTTGGTCCTGAGGGCATCAGATTCCTGCTTTTCAGATACCAGTTGGCTAAAACACACAGATACATTTCTTTACCTTGAGTGCTTTTATTTTCTTTCAAAGGTGTGGGATAGGGTGGGGGTTTTAGTAACACTACACTTACTGGTTATAGAGTGGTCTACTAAGAAAAGAAAAGTCAGTTGGGTTTCCTGATCACTTTTCTTGTTCTTTAGAATGTGTAGTCACTGTTGTTTGTATGTCCTTTGAGACGTTTAATGTACATATTGAGGCATACTAATACACAAAGAAATAATCTTTGCCTTTATTTTATCTTCCTAAATTTTGTACCTTGAACATTATTGTCATATTGGTTATAATTTACTTAACTAGTTCATAGGTTTTTTGAAGTGAATTGTTATTTCCTGAAATTCACATTAATATGTTCCAGAACAAATCATATATCACAAGTCTGTAGTGAATTAATGAGCTGCACAATCAGTTGATCAACCGTGTGAGTTTAGGAGAGGTTGGCCTGCCTGAGCCTCAGCCTCCCCACTTACACGGTGGTGATGTTACTAGTGCTACTATCTACGGAACTTGTGTAGCTAAGATATGCTAGGCTTTGGTGTAAGGACATCATATATCTTCACATATTTAAACCCCACAGACTAAGTTGCTCTCTGAGGTCATACAGACTACCACGTGGAGGGCTGAGATACAGCTCAGTGGCACAGTGCCTGCCTGATAAATGTAAGATCGTGAGTTCAACTCCTGGTACGAAAAAACCAAACCAAAACAAAAAAAAAACTACCAAGTGGACCTGGGGTATCTATGAACCCATATAGACTGATGCCCCACTATCGTCCTGGTTGGCATACAGAACCAAATTTACAGGTTTATGAGGATCAATGAGACAGTGTGTTCAGAAGCCTGTCACATATTAGGCAGATACGTGGTATTATATACTTAACAATATTAAGTAATCAGTTAATAGGCTTTTTAAAAATTAAAGCTAGTGGAAACATTTTTGTCCAAATGCCTTTTTGTGTGTGTTTGTGGTACCGAGGATTGAACTCAACTGTGCTCTTGCCAGGCAGGCACTTATGCCACTGGGCTAAATCCCCAGCCCTAAATGCCTATATTTTTGACATCCAAAACACAAATTCCTAATAGCATAGTTACTTGGTTAAAAAATACGTTAATTTACAATTTTGATAAAATATTTTCAAGTAGTCTAACTTGCATTAATTTACACTTCAACCTTTAGTAAGTGCCCAGTTTGGGGTAGCCTTTCCAATGATGTATTATGGCTTTTAACCTTTTCAGATTCATAGGTGAAGATGTTAACTTAGTTTTGATTGTTTATTTTAGTGAGTTTTTTTTTTTTTTTTTTTTATCGGTACCAGGGATCGAACTCACGACTGCCTGCTTGCAAGGCAGGCGCTTATGCTGCTGAGCTAAATCCCCAGCCCCTATTTTAGTGAGTTTTAAAAATTGAGATACTCAAATGAAATTAACTTTGTAGTATATAGTTCATTGAATTTTGACAAATGTATTCAGTTGGGTAACCATCTCCACAGTTAAATACAGAACAGTTTCCATTACCCCCAAATTGCTTAAATTTCTTTGTGATGAAAGGAGAATATTGTAGAGCATTGGTTGGCCAGTTGAATTGTTAAACTTTTTTTGCTTGCCTAATTTCCTTTTTGCTTGCTTTCTTGCCTTTCATCATTCTCTTTGTGGGAACTGCTTATGTGTTTTGACTATTTGCTTCTAAGATTTTTGTCTTTCTCAACTGATTTCTAACAGCACATTCTATGTTTCAGAACTTAATCCTTTGCCATATATGTTTGTAATCTTTTTCATTTCATTTTGACTTTATGACAGAAAGATGTAGATTTTGTGCAGTTAGATTATTCACCTTTTCTCCTTTATGGAGTCAAGGTTTTAATAAGATACACATTTAAGTCTATTACACTCTTCTGAGGAGTTTTAAAGTTTTTCATTTTATGTTTTCTTATTTCATCTTTTTAAAGCTATTCTATGTATATTTAGTCTTTTATATTTTTTTGTCAGTTTTTTCCAGTTACAGAATTATTAGTGAAATTTACGTTTAAATGTTTTTCTCCTGTGCTCTGAAATTGTGTAGTATTATAGGGCTTTTATGTCTCTTGACTGGACAATTTTTTTCCCCGTGGAAAGAGGGCCATAGTAGATTTGATAATCCTCCTTCCATCCTTCCTTCCCTCCCTCTCTCTTTCTTGCTGTATGCCTCTTGGATCCCTACATTTCCTGATGCAAATTTTAACAGTATGTATTTGGCTATAAAATTATCCTTTTAGTCTGAGTTTTTGAAGTATTCTTACATATTTTTTCTCATAAATCTGTAATTACTGCTCCCTTCATTTTTTTAGTTTGGTATAAATATATTTTGCCTCCTTGATTATGTGAGTAGTTATTTACTAGTAGAATTTTCTGTTGTTCAAAGAATTTAACTCATAACATTTAAAACTCGTATGTTTCGTTTTCTCATTTATTGTGTTCTTATATTCTGTAAATTGGATTTATTTTTAGTTTCTTACTGTTTAGTTTTCTAAGTGTTTAAAGCTTTGAATTTTTCTGTGAGCCCAGTTTTAGTGTCTTTGCAGAACCACATAGAATTTTTGTTATTGTATGTTCATTATACTGATTTATAAATACCATTTTTTTTTCATTTTTTTGACTCAAGAATTAAGGAGGGTTACTGATTAACTGTTTTATTGTATTATGATGAAATAATGATATATTTCTGATTTTTAGTTTAAGGTTTTGTAGTCTGATATATTGTCGTATTTAGTATCTATTCCTTGTGTCCTGGTTACCCCCTTTCCCCTTCATATTGGAGAATCAAAACATCCCCATCCCTTTTTATTTTGAAATAGTCTTGCTAAGTTGCCCAGGCTGGCCTCAAACTTGCCTTTTGCACTGTGCTGTCAGAATTCACTGATGGTGTAAGAGATGGGTAAAATCAATGGCTCCTAGTGAATCAAGGCAGTGGCACCCAGCTTTAATGGTAGTAAAGTTGAGTAATAGTAGGGAGTAGTCACATTGTTCTTTACTGCACGCAGTTTGATTTAAAAAAGGAGAAAATTGTAGTTGTACTGAAGATTGCCATTGATAAAGTAATAAAAATACTAATTTTTAAAAATCTTCACGTTGGGTACATGTATTTTTGGAATCCTTATCTTGAAATTGTTTAAAAGCTCTTCTCACTGCCTATTAAGAAGAAAAACTATCTTGAGGGTAAGTGCATATTGTCACTGTGTGAGCTGCTGACTGCACTAGCTGCTTTCTTACACTTGAACAGTTAACATCCACAGTGTGATTGGTCAACTTAGTTTCATTAGTTTCTCATAAATGATCACAGTGAGGCTGTCCCTTCAATGAACAGAGCTGACAGTATTGTTGTCGGAGACACAGTTCAAACTTTCAAGCAAGAATTACAGCTTCATTGGATGCACCAATGGAATTAAATGTGATAGACTAAAAAACAGTCATTCTGAGGTTTTAGCTTTTGCAGTGCAATGTAACTTTTTTTTTTGTACCAGGGATTGAACTCACGATCTAGCACTTGTAGGCAGGTGCTTATGCCACTGAGCTAAATCCCCAGCCCCTGCAATGTAACTTTTAAGAAACTGTAACTTACTGAGTTTCTGAATCAAAAGGAAGTATTCACTATCATGTGAATAAATTATTAAATGAAATGCATTCCTACTTTTTCCAACAGTATCACTGTAGCTGGCTGTATTTCTTATACTTGAACTAAAACAAAATATTGTAAGAGATTTAATGCAGAAGCAGATATAAAACCAGCTGTCTCCTCAAAGACAGAAGAGGTTTTCAGTAATGTAAAGTGTCTCCAGTTCTGTCACTGTTCAGGAAAGTATAGGTGTTTTTCATGAAAGTGGTATTTATGTTAATATATAATGAGTGGATTGTTGTATTAAAATGAATTAATTAAATATTTTTAACTCTTAATTTTAATTTCTAGTGGGATAAAATTTAATAAGTACAATCAATGAAACAAAGTTTTCTGTAGTATTAAAACTTGTTGTGTGCTTCAGTAAGTTTTAGAGACTAAAGGTGTTCTGAGACCAGAAAGTCTGAGACTCACTGATTTTAAAGAATAGACTTTAGGCAGGGTAGTTGGTATAGACACAGAATGTGAATTTTGCATTAAATAGCCAGGTTCCAATTCTGTATCTGTTATCTCCTAGTAGCAAATTACTACCTTCATTGAGCAAATTTTAATCCTCCTGAGACCCCAAGTTCCTCATTTGTAAAATGGTGATAATACAGTTATTCGTTGAAGTTAAGGGACAGTTTGACCTTTTTGCGTTTTTGCATTGGGTTTAATGACTGATGAGACGTAACTACTAGAAATCATTGCTTGAAAAAGGTGTTGTGACATTATTTGTGAATATTACTTTCTGCATATTTTGTCTAATACATTTTCCCTTGAACCATTATACAAATTTTTCAAGTATATGTGTAAACTTAAAGTTTTACAACTAGAAAGGCAGTAAAACTAATTCAGAACATTTACTTAGGCTTAAGACAGATGGTAATCCTATAAAAAGATGGCATATATATTTTTGGAAGTAGAAACAGAAAAACAGATACTCTTAAAAATTCCAGAATCATCTTTGCCCAGAAAATGGCCTAACAGAACTTTTGTAGTTTCTAATGTCTAGTATTGAATTTTGTTTAATATTAGTATTGAGTTGCATATAGATTGGAACTTAGAAAAGGAATAATTTTCTGATACATAACTGCTAATTACTTTTCCTGTGATTATCTGTCTTTGGTTTTCTCTGTTACAGATGTAATAATGGAAGTAGAACCGCTTGAACCCAGATTAAGTGGGGTTAATCTAAATGTGAATACTTACCATCTCAAAATCAATTGATTCTGCTGTTAGGGAAGTTACATACGTCATCCTTGGCATTGTTTTTAAATTTTATTTAAGGAGCGAAAAGAAAAAAAAAAAAAAGAAGAAAGGGTAGCAACAATACAGAATTCCAAAGTAAAAAAAGAAAAGAACAACAACAAAACCCCTAAGAAATCACTACTTGATAAATTACATACTGTCATCTTGGAAATAGTTGTGCAAGTTACAAAATTAAAGCATACAAAGTAGACATTCAAACAGTGAGATTGTTAATAGTTCTGCTCAACGATCTAACAAAACAGTAATATAGTCATCTATCTTACACACTTAAACATACATGCATTTATATCCTTTAGAGCACTTTCTTTTCCCTCTTTTTTACAGTAGCAATTATGCATTTTGGGTTTTATTACTCCTGCAGTTCTTATTACTTTTTACCCTAGAGACACAATGTGATATTTATAAATATGATTCTTACTTATTTCACTACTGAACATAGTCTCAGGTTGTCTCCCTTTCCCTAGGAAGGCCTCAAGATCATCCTTTTTCATAGCCAAGTAATACCTCATTGTATAAAAATACCACATCTTTTTCATCCACTCTGCAGTTGATGGACATCTTGATTGTTTCTAAATTTTAGCTATTACAAATTGTGCTGCTATAAACATGGGTGCACATATATCACTGTGATATGAACATTCCAGTTTTTCTGGGAAGATACCCAGGAGGTAAATAGCTGGGGTTGAATGGAACTTCCAATCCTAGTCTTCTGAGAAATCTCCATACTGATTTCCATAGTGGTTGCACCAGTCTACACTTCCACCAACAGTGAAACAGTGTTCCTTTTTCCCCACAGCCTTGCAAAATTTGTTATCACTTGATTTCTTGATGGCAGCTATTTTTTCTGGTGTGAGATGATATCTCAATGTTGTTTTAATTTACATTTCTCAAATGACCAGTGATGGTGAACATTTCTTCATGTATTTATTTGCCATTTGTATATCTTCATATGAGAACTGTGTGTTCATCTCAGATGGCCATTTTTGGAGAGGGTCTTTGAATTTGAGGGGCTTGATGTTTTTCAGTTCTTTATATGTTTCTGTTATAAGTCCTTTGTCTGAGGGGTTGCTGGCTAAAATTCTTTCCTATTCTGTAGGTTTTCTTTTCCCGCTGTTGGTGATTTCTGTTGAAGTGCAGAAACTTCTCAGTAATATGAGATCCCAGTTGTTGACTTCTCTGAAGTGTTTCCTGTGCAATTTGCGTTTTGTTCATGAATTCTCTGCCTACCCCTATGTCTCCAAGACGTCTACCTACCTTATCTTCTAGTAGATTTAGTGTTTCTGTTTTAATCTTTAGGTCTTTGATCCATTTAGGCTTTAGTTTTGTGCATGGTGATAGGCATGGATATAGTTTCAGTCTTCTGCATGTGGAGAGCCAGTTTTCCAACACCATTCATTAAAGAGGCTATCCTTCCTCCAGTGAACATGTTTAGCCCCTTTGTCAAATATCAGGTGGCTGAGTGTCTTTGTACCGGTACTTGCATCTTCTAATCTGTTCCATTGATATCAGGTCTATTTCTTTGCCAGTACCATGCTGATTTTATCACTGTGGTTTTGTAGTACAGTTTCCAGTCCGGAATTGAGATGCCTCCTGTCTTGCCTTTGTTGCCCAGAGTTGCCTTTGCTATTCTAGGTTTCTTCTGGTTCCAAATGAATTTTAGGACTGTTTTCTTTAGATTTGTGAGATGTGTCAATGGTGTTATGATTGGGATTGCGTTAAATCTGTATAATAGTTCTGGGAGTATGGCCATTTTCACGATGTTCGTTCTTCCTAGCCAAGAGCAAGGAACATCCTTCTATTTTCTAATATCCTCTTCAATCTCCTTTTTTAGCATAGTCTAATTTTCAGCATATAGGTCTTTTACATTCTTAGGTTGATTCCTAAGTATTTCATTTTTTTAGATGTCATTGTGAAGGGCGATATTTCCATAATTTCTCTCTTGGTGAGTTTCTTGTTTGTATACAGGAAGGCTATTGATTTTTGAGTGTTGACTTTGTATCCAGCTACACTGCAGAATTTGTTTATTACTTCTAGTAGTCCTTTAATGGAGTTTTTTGGGTCTTCTATTTAGAGTATCATGTCATTTGCAGAGTGATAATTTAACTTCATCCTTTCCTATGTTTATTGCTTTTATTTCTCTGTGTTGTCTGATTGTCCTGGCTAGTGTTTCCAGAACTATATTGAAAAGGAGTGGTAATAGTGGACATCCTTGTTTTGCTCCTGATTTTAAAGTGAAAGCTTTCAGTTTTTGTCCATTTACTATAATATTGGCTGTTGGTTTGTCATAGATGGCCTTATAAGGTTGAGGTAGACACCGTGTATTCTGAGTTTCTGAAGGTTTTTATCATGAACATGTGTTGGACTTTTATCAAAAGCTTTTTCTGCATCTATTGAAATGACCATGTGGTTATTGTTTTTGGCTCTGTTGATGTGGTATATTACATTTATTGATTTGCATATGTTAAACCATCCCTGCATTCCTGGAATGAACCCCACTTGGTCATAATGTATAATCCTCTTGATGATTTGCTGCATTCTGTTTGCCAGTATTTTATTGAGAATCTTTGCATTAATGTTCAGAATTAATGCAAAGGACCATGAATCCATCAGGACCTGGGCTTTTCTTTGTTAGTAAGTTTTTAAACATGTTTTCGATTTCAGTAGCTGATACTGGGTTATTCAAAATTGTTATATCTTCTTGATTGAACTTCGGTAGTTCATATATTTCTAAAACTCCATCCATTTCCTCTGTATTTTTCACCCTATGTGAGTAAAGATTTTCAAAGTAGATATTCCTGATCTTTTTAATTTCCATGGGATCTGTAATAATTTTCCCCTTTTCCCCTTTTCAGTCCTTATTGCCTGAATTTGGGTTTTTTATTTTTCTTTATAAGGTTAGCTAGAGGTTTTTCAATTTTGTTTATTCTCTCAAAAAACCAACTTTTTGATTCATTAATTCTTTGGGGTTTTTTTTAGATTCAATTGCATTGATTTCTGCTCTGATCTTTAGTATTTCCTCTCTTCTATGAGCTTTGGGTTTAACTTGCTCTTCTTTTTCTAGAAGCTTGAGATGAAGCATTAGATTGTTTATTTGTGCTCATTCTGGTTTTATTTTTTTAATTTTTTTTTATTTTAAAAGGGAGTAAAATTAAACACAACAAAACATAACAGAATGGGACATAAGAAAGCATAAATGTCAAAGCTAGACAACCAGAGATCTTCACTGTCTGTAATAATTGTCTCTTGTTTTCTTCCAAATGGTTGTCCTTATCTTTGCATATGGAGAGCTCATAGTAAATAACATAGCCAGTCTTCACAAGATGTGTAGTTCACTGGCTCCCCACTTGCTGGGGGGGAGTTGTTCTGTTTTTTTGATATGACAATTTATTGCTGTATATTTTCCTCTTTAAGAGTGCTTTCATCACATCCCACAGATTACAATAGGTTGTTTCCGCATTTTTATTGAATTGTGGGTATTGCTTTATTTCTTCCTTAATTTCACCTGTAGCCCACTGGTTGTTCAGAAGGTTGTTATTTAATTTCCATGTATTTATGCCAGTTTTGCAGTTTCTTTTGTCATTAATTTGCAGTTTCAGTGCACTATTCAGTGTCAGATATTTTGCATGAGATAATGTCAGTACCTTTGCATTTACTTAAGAATGTTTTATAGGATAATGTATGGTCTATTTTGGAGAATGTCCCATGTACAGCTGAGAAAAATGTATTCTGTTGCAGTTGGGTGGAACACTCTGTAAATATCTACTAAGTCCAGTTGCGCACAGGTATGATTCAGTTCTGTTATTTCTTTGCTGACTTTTTGTCTGGTTAATCTATCTCTTTGTGACAGTGGGCTGTTAAGGTCCCATGTAATAATTGTGTTCTTGTGTATTTGGTTTTTCATGTCCTTTAGTATCTGTCTTATATAGTTTGGTGCTCCTGTGTTTGGTGCATATATATTTATAATTGTTAGTTCTTCCTCTTGAATTTTTCCACTTATGAGTATGTAGTGACCTTCTTTGTCTCTTTTAATCATTTTAGGTTTGAAGTTTACATTGTCTGCAAATAGAATAGTTACCCCTGCTTTTTTCTGGGTTCCTGTTGCATGGATACTGTTTTCTATCCTTTGACTTTTAATCTATGAGTTTCCTTTTGAGTCAGATGCCTTTCTTGTTTACAGCATATTGTGGGATCCAGTGTCTTGATCCATTCCGTCAACTTGTTTCTTTTGATATGTGAATTGAGCCCATTTACATTTATGGATATCACTGATATGTACTGGTTTGACTTTGCCATGTTGTGTTCCTATTGTTAGTTTCCTGCTTTTCTCCCTTTTTTAGTTTCTTGTCCAGCCTGGTGATTTCTTTCTGTTGTTGTTCTGGAGATTGTGGTCATTTTTATCTCTATGTAGGATGACTTTCAGCACTCTTTCTAAGGTTGGTTTGGTGGATATGAATTTCTTCAGTTTTTCTTTGTCATGGAAGTATCTTGTTTCTCCATTAAATTTGAAAGACAGTTTTGCTGGGTACATCAGTCTGGGTTGAAAGTTGTTTTCTTTTAGGGCTTGAAATACTTCACTCCAAGCTCATCTTAACCTGAAGGTTTGTGCTGAGAAGTCTGCCATGATTCTAATAGACTTTCCTTGATAGGTGAGTTGTGTCTTTTCTCTAACAGCTTTTAGTATTCTATTTTTATGCTGTATGTCTGAGATCTTAATAATTACATATCTGGGTGTAGGTTTATGTTGGTTATGACTGTTTGGCGTTCTATATGCCTCACTTATTTGTATATCCAATTTTCCCCCCATGTTTGGGAAATTTTCTGCCATTACTTCTGGGAACAGCTTAGTTATATATTTTGCATTGTCTCCTGCCTCCGCACTGATGCCTGTTAATCTAACATTGTTTCTCCTGGCATCATCTTGAGGCTTCTGGACTGTCATTTCATGCTGCTTTGTTTTTATAAGTTCTACCTTTTCAAGATCGCTATCTGCAATCCTGTCCTCAAGGTCCTAAATTCTATCCTCAGCTTCATTTAAACGGCTTTACAGGCTTTCAATACAATTTTTTGGTGCTTGAATATCTCTTTGGATTTGTTTGGTGGATTCTGCCTTTTCTGCATTGTTCATTCAAGGTTTCAGTCAATTTCCCATGCTCCTGTTTTTTTTTTTTTTTATTTCTTCTCTAGCTATGTTTGGCAGCTCATTTACTAAGGTTGTTACTTTTGTCTTTACATAAGACATTATTTCTAATTTGAGTTCCTCCATAGCCTCATGGATTTATTTCTTTACTTCATTTGCTATCTTTTCAGAGATTTCTGGTGTATCATTTTTAAGGTCTTGTATTTCATTATCACCTGTACTTGCTCCTGATGAACTAGATGTTCAGGATTGCATTTTGCCTTTTGTTTAGTCATTTTTACCGTTTGGGTAAATTTCTGGTCTTTCAATCCCAACAGTCACAACTTTCTGTAGTGTGTGTTTTAGGGTCTTACTGTGTGGTTGATGTTTGTCAGATTGCTGGGTACCATAGTGAAGAGGAGATGCAGTCTCCTGAATTCCTCTTGCCGTGCCTGTTGGATGAGTCCTATATTCTTTCTGGGCTAATCAGCCCAGAAGTATTGATGTAGGGCAACTCTTAGTTCCTGATGTTGTTATATCTTCAGGTTTTTGCAGGTCACCAGATCTCTCTGGCTATAGTGTTTGTGTCAGCTGAGGTCCTACTGTGTCACTGGGGGTCTCATAAGTTATTTTAATTTTCCCTAAGTTGGGGGGCATTATTGGTGCACTCCTCAATGTGTCTGATGTTCTCTGTGTGGGGGAGGGGGTTTCCCACTCTCTTGCCAGGTTAGCCAAGGTCTTAACAGTTGGAGAGAGTTTTACTTCCACTCCTATTTACCCACAGCATACCTCTATTTTAGTGGGCAAACTCACCACACTGACTGGAGCCTGCTGAGGTCTTCTGTTTGGGTGAGAGGTTCCCGAGTCTCTCATCCAGCCAGCATGGTAGTCCATTGTAGTCCCAGGTTCCGATGATCCTGGTAGAAGGGCGGGCCCAGCAGCCGCTGTCCCAGCAGCAGAGGCCTTCCGCCGGCCTCCGCGATCAGTAATTGGAGTTTTATAACATTGTCGATGCGTGGCTTGAGGGTCTTCTGGGGTACTTTAGGGTCTTCTGTTGGAACTCAGAGTGCAGTCAGCAGACATTCTTGGAAGATTGTGCACCTCCACCTCTCATCTCACTCTGCTCCATCCTTGGAATTCTTAATGAGTCACCTTCATCTTCACCTTAACATTTAAAAGTAGCTGGTGCTCCAAGTATTTTACTTTTTATAACTTTTTCAAAAACATAATAGTTGACAGTAGAGTGTTTTAAAATTACTCTTTTACAAAATGGAATTGATGTGCCCAGTCCCCTAACTGGTTTCTGAGTGGTTTGTAGTAAGTATTTTTTGCAGAATCTCTACCCACTACCCACCAGCCAAATGCTCTCTATAACAAAAAGTGAACATCTGTCAGATTTCTCTCTCTTCTGTCAACTCCCACCTTATGTTGCCATTATGTTTCTAGTGGTTTTACATTACAGTTTATCCATTCATAAATCTGCTTCTACTGGATCAGAAGATATAAATATGTTATTAGTCTGCAATATTCCCACACAGTACTATTATGCTTGTAGTGGGTAAATGCAGGGTGAATAAATGAGTGTGATTAAAAAACTATAGCCTTCCACGGAGTAACACTTAAGCTACTAGGCGAAGAGATTCAACCTACAGGCATTCTCTAGGCACTGAATATATGATAGTGAATGAGTCTGTTCTCAAACTCCAGAGTATGAAGGGACATTTCTAGATAACATGGATTATGGAGTTATTTTTATTTTTAAAGATATTTAAGTGTTTAAATATGTAATTGAAGAAAAGACTTGGCTCTTTTCCCAGTTCTGTGTATTTCCTTTGTTGAATATTTTGTTGGCATAGACTGGTAAGTGGGCAGGGAGGAGGAAAGAAGGAGTAGTCGAAATTATCGCTGGGCATGAAGCTTTGTAGAATTAGAAAAGATATGAGCACTGGCCTACACATTAAGAATAAAATGAAAAAAAAAACAAAGTTGCAAAAAAGAAAGGAAAGTAGACAAAGGGGTTGGGAGGTTTTTTTTGTTTGTTTTTGGGTAGCAGAAGTTGAACTCAGGACCTTGTACTGGCCAGACAGGTACTGTGCTGCTGAACTGTGCTCCGGCAAAAGCCTTGTTTTCAAATAGCATCAAATGCTTACTGAATGCCCATTATGTGGTAGATAATATTCTATTCTGCAGGAAATAAAAAAGTAAACATAAAATTCCTGCCCTTCCAGAGCTTACTCTCTTAAGAAAACTCCTTTGCATTCTTGTTCATAAATTAAAGGATTGAACTGAGCAAAATAAAACTTTGGTGGCAAGTTGAACTTGAAAAATAATATCTCCTTTTATAGATATTTAAATATGTTTTGTTTTGTTCTAGAAAATGGCTCCAAAGGTTAAATGAAGTTGGAAAAGCCACATAGATGCAGCATTGAAGCCTATCCAGATGTTTGTGGATAATATTCCAGAGAGAATATTGGTCTTTGTGGATTAATTAACTAGGCATAATGAAGAAAATTAGTCTGAAAACCTTCCGGAAATCTTTTAACTTGAACAAAAGTAAAGAAGAAACTGATTTCATGGTAGTACAACAGCCATCAATAGCCAGTGACTTTGGAAAAGATGAGGCCTTGTTTGGTAGCTGCTATGGTAAAGATATAGCCAGCTGTGATATCAACAGTGAAGATGAAAAAGGTGGAAAAAACAGATCAAAAAGTGAGAGCCTGATGGGTACTCTAAAAAGGCGACTTTCTTCTAAGCAGAAGCCAAAGGGCAAGGGCAGCACACCGTCAGGAAGCTGTGCTGACGAAGACACCTTCTCCTCCTCCTCAGCCCCCATCGTCTTCAAAGATGTCCGAGCGCAGAGGCCCATCAGGTCCACTTCCCTCCGCAGTCATCACTACAGCCCCACACCCTGGCCTCTCCGGCCCACAAACTCCGAGGAGACCTGCATCAAAATGGAGGTGAGAGTCAAAGCCTTGGTTCACTCTTCCAGCCCGAGTCCTGCGTTGAATGGTGTTCGAAAGGATTTTCATGACCTTCAGTCTGAAACTGTGTGCCAGGAGCAAAATAATTCTCTTAAGAGTTCTGATTCTCCCAATGGAGACTTGCATCTCCACCTGGATGAACATGTGCCTGTAGTTATTGGACTTATGCCTCAGGACTACATTCAGTATACCGTGCCTTTAGACGAGGGGATGTATCCTTTGGAAGGATCGCGTAGCTATTGTCTGGACAGTTCTTCACCCATGGAGGTCTCTGCGGTGACTCCTCAGGTGGGAGGGAGCTCTTTTGCTGAAGATGAGAATCAGGTAGACCAGGATCTGGTTGTTGCCCCAGAGATCTTTGTGGATCAGTCTGTGAATGGTTTGTTGATTGGCACCACGGGAGTCATGTTGCAGAGCCCCAGAGCGAGTCACGATGATGTCCCTCCACTTTCACCTTTGCTACCTCCAATCCAGAATAGTCAAATCCAAAGGAACTTCAGTGGACTCACTGGCACAGATGCCCATGTGGCTGAGAGTATGCGTTGTCATTTGAATTTTGATCCTAACTCTGCTCCTGGCGTTGCAAGAGTTTATGACTCTGTGCAAAGTAGTGGTCCCATGGTTGTGACAAGCCTTACAGAGGAACTGAAGAAACTCGCTAAACAAGGATGGTACTGGGGGCCCATCACACGCTGGGAGGCAGAAGGGAAGCTAGCAAATGTGCCAGATGGTTCTTTCCTTGTTCGGGATAGTTCTGATGACCGTTACCTTTTAAGCTTGAGCTTTCGTTCTCATGGTAAAACACTTCACACTAGAATCGAGCACTCAAATGGTAGATTTAGCTTTTATGAACAACCAGATGTGGAAGGACATACATCTATAGTTGATCTAATTGAGCATTCAATCAGGGACTCTGAAAATGGAGCTTTTTGTTATTCAAGGTCTCGATTGCCTGGATCTGCAACTTACCCTGTCAGACTGACCAACCCAGTGTCTCGGTTCATGCAGGTGCGCTCTCTGCAGTACCTGTGTCGTTTTGTTATACGTCAGTATACCAGAATAGACTTAATTCAGAAACTGCCTTTGCCGAACAAAATGAAGGATTATTTACAGGAGAAGCACTACTGAAAGATTGAGAACCTTGCGTCTTGCACTTTGGGGGAAAAAAAAAGAGATTGAAATACAGTTTACAAACTTTCATTGCCATCAAAATACTTTGCTGCCATAACTATTTTAGTTTTGTGTGTAACAGTCACCAGTTTTTTAGGGGTGGGAAAGTGTCTGTGAGTTGTCGGGTTTATTTTGGTTCTTTCAAAAGGGATATCTCGAGATTCTAGAAGTGTGAATTATCTTTCATTAATGTGCAGATTAATCATAATGTGAATTATCAAATTCTTATTGCCCCCCCAGTCCTTTGCTGCTATCCACTGTGATTTTTATGCATTAAAAGCACATTTCATGTGTATTCAACCCTAAGTGAAGTTGAATGAAGCTTATAGAATGAAAAATGCTTTGTCTTTTTAAGTGACCCATTTTGAGAAAATAATGTTAAATAAATGTGTAATAAAACAATTTGCATATACACTGAAAATGATTTTTTAAATCTCATCTTTAAAAAGATTTAGATTTATGAATTGACATAATCTTGGTTAATGGAATGCAGATCTGCAACATATCTTTTACAACACTTTTAAAAATTATTTTTAAGGTAGTGCTATTTTTTTTTGATTGTGAAAACCTAAATTTTTCTGTTGTCTTCATTTTCATCTTGTGGTTTGTGTATTTTAATAAATGGCCTTACATTAAAAAAAATTGTAATATAAACTACCAGTTTAGAAGTTGTTGCCTTTTCTGTCATTAAACTCGGGTACAAATTGGCATAAAGACCTGTGGAACTAGAGCTGTCACTATCACTACAGAAATACCTGATGATCGTGGTTTCCTGAGATAGGGCTTTTGTGTTGTGTGTACTTTCTTTTGGTTAAATGTTTTATCTGCAATTTCTTTAGTCAGCATTTTGGGGTGAACTCGATTGTACAACCAATTTTATAAATGGACTGGATTATTTTATAACATTAAAATTTTAATTCAATTTGAATATAAAAAGGGTTGTTTTAAAAGTTGGATTTAATTTTTTGTACGTAGTTGCAGTTGTGCTAGATTTGTCCACTTCTTGGTAAAAAAAACAACCCTTAGTGAGTTTAGCTGAAAAATTTTGGGAATAGTGGAGCATCATGTCAGAAACATATTAAGCCCATATCAGATAAATGGAAGTTTTGTTTCCTGTGAGATATACCGTTATTTAAGAATAGGGTTTTTGTTTTTTTAAGTTAGCTGTATTTTAAAGGAAATTGACATCGCTGTTGTTTCACCCCCTAGATTGATCAGTGAGATGTTGTGTCTAATAATTTTTAAATGCAGAACATTTATTTCACAGTTCTGTAGTGTAATGTCTTAGGATTGTTCTGTTCAGAAAATGTTTCCAGCTACACAAGTTTTAAAGGACAATAATTCCATCTTAGATGAACATGTAATTTGTGGTGTTTCTTCCTTTGTCAAAGTTTTCCTTTTATCCCCCCTTATATTTAAAAAAAATTTTTTCCCCTTCTTAAAAATCAGGGTGGAAGTATTCGGTCAAAATTACTGGCTTTATCTTTCAAACATATCTGTGTTCTCAGTTTTTTTCTGTATTTGTTTTTTAGGATCACAACTGAGATGTTGCCAAGAAAAGGCACAATGCCATAATATCAGTGTTACGATATTTTGACCTAAAAGGGGAAGGGAAAGGGACTTAATTTTGGTGGGATGTTGATTGTATCTTGTTGTAGTCTACTTTTTCATTTTGTGATGTTTTCACCTAATGAGATAAAATAGAGTATAATATAATTTAAGTGTTCACTATAAGCTATTTGGATTAAGAACAATTGCAGAGTTGTAAGCTTGTTATCAAATTAATGCAAGACATTTAACTTTTTTTTTTTTGCAAAACTATTTATTTTTAAGCAATTTATGTGTAGGGTGAGTGGAATGTCCCTATGCGTCTGTTAGATGGCAGGTGTTGGCACAGGGTTTCTGTGTAGTAATGGTAGATATCAGGCTGGCGTCTCTGCATGTCCTCCTGGGAATGAATGGTACACAGTCTCTGGACTGCCCCCACTTGTCTCACGGGGGTGGAACTTGGTCTCTGCATTTTCCCATGACAGCATACGTTTAAGATCTACCCATTGAGTTCCAAGATTATTCTTATTTTCATCTAAATGTTTCGAAGACTATATTTTCTATTTTTTGAAGGGCAAGTGCTGATACTGTTCTAATTTATAAAGCAAATCTTTGATGTGTTTTTTCCATATTCATAATATAAAATATCTTAAAATAGCATGCCCTATTCTAATCCAATTATTAAGTTCGGATGATGTTTGCCAAAAAGTAAATTCCAAAATTTTCTGAATTGGTGTAGAGAGGCAGCCGACTGATAGCAGTAGTACATCAGAATGTGGAAGATTGGCTTTATGTGACACATTGACAGCCTGGTAAAATACGGAAATGGAGAAAAATCATCCTGTAGCTTTGCTAGATGCAGTTTGGTTAAATTTTTGGATTTTGTTGATAGGTAACTTAGATAATATGAACAGAATCTGTAAGTGATTCTTAAATATATACTTTTAAAAATTTGAGTTTAAGGAAAATTCGGGAGAGCTTTATCCGTTTTGCCACAATAAATGAATCAGAGCGTTTTTAAAAAAAATACTTCACAAAAAACATGATGGAGGCTGGAAGCTATTTTGAGGTTTACTAGGACACTATTATGCATTTTCTTAAATCATAAGAAAGCTGTAGAAAGTACTTGAAAAATATCTTACTCTTCTCCTTGGTGCAATAATCTAAAAATTTAGAAGGTCACGTATTTTATCACGGGAAATGATCGTAGAACTAAAAATAGTTTTAAGGAAACCAGCTACACAGGATAACTCTCTTGCTATTGAAGAAAATCATGTGCCAAAAGGCTAAATCATTGGCATGTAGGAAAAAAACACGAAGTAAAGTAGGCATTTTATTTTCTGAGCCAGTAATGCTCAAACAAGATGAAAGCCACTAAAACTCTTAAATAGATTTATGCAATGTCTCTGCTAGTGCTGTACGTCTATCTTTTTAACAGTGCTTTCAGGAATGCCAATTTTGATTACCTTTCTCATTGTATATGAGGTAATTGCGTATTCAAAATAATATATTTTGATTTAAATCTTAATTACATTTTCATTGAATATGAAGTATTAATTTGAAAATGAAATTACACTACCAGCAATAGACAATTTTGTTGAATACTCTAGTAAGGAACAATAGCCAGTTCCATAAATAACTAAAATTCTAAAGGTATTGGTACGTTAATAATCACAAATTTGGTTTCTTTTAATACTTTTTTTAATCCTATAAAAAGGTTTTTTATAAACATCCTTTTTATTGATGAGTCATAACATGGCAAAAGTATGTAGTTGCTGTTTCTGAAAACTGATCCAAACTCTACATCCAGAGGTGTTGGGAAATTCTTACAGAATTTTGTAATAGTGTATATGTTGGGTTATAGAAATTTCATAGTTGGAGTGCCATGAAATTAATACTTGCAATCCAGATTGCTGTAGTTTACACTTTTTCTGTATGTTTCAAATCAGGTGTGTACCATTTGTACTGAGAACACCACAGAATGAACTATCCAAAGTCCATTGATTTTAATATGTGTTTTGGTTTGTAAACAAATTATAGTAATTTCTTGCACATTTTTGGGAAATTATATAAGAATTTATCTGCTTCTAGATACAATGTGTAAATAAAAATTTCATTCACAAGATCTGCCTTGTAGTCTATTTGATATACTCATAGTAAAGTATCTGGTTAACGCGGTAGTTTCTGGATGTCTCATGAACTGGGCAGATACTGGAGAGTGGGAATCAGTGTATTTTAGGAAAAAGAGAAAAATCATGTCCCTAAAGGAAGAGTCAAATTAAGAGTCAGCCAATAGTGGTAATATACCAAAGCTTTCAACATGAAGGTTGGGGTGAATTGGGAATATCTTAATAAACAAAAACACTAAATTGAAACTAAACAGTAATGAAACCTTACTATTTAGAGTAAACGATAAAATGTTTGGATTCTGACTTTTAAAAAACATCCCATTACTTAGTAATGTTTCACAGAAATAAGACACGTTATTTGAGTGTATTTTGTAGCTGTCATTTAGAAACCGTTTCATGGAAAGATTTCTTGTATCTACTGAATTCCATGCTTTTAAAGTTCTTGAGCATCATGTTGGGTTAACATTTGCTTTGAAATTTTGTCCCATTTTTAAATACTTAAAAAAATGAGTATTTCAAAGATAACTTTTAACCTGATGTTGTGCAGAGTATGTTGCAGATTTTGACTTACTAGTAGAATCCGAATAATGTGGATCTCCAACCACGTTTGTCAGCTGGTATCAGTTGGCAACATTGCTATTAAGGTCATCCTTGAATTGCTGGTGATGGTGCTGAGAGATGATTAGTCATGCTTTAGGAACTGTGGAAGACTGGACTTTTAAACTGCGGGCGGTTTATTGTCTATGATGTTTATTTTCTTCATTATAAAATACATAAAATATTGTAAGAAGACAGCAGTATAGCACCTCTCGTAATTTCCAGGTCATTATTTGATAATTAAGACTCCCACACACACAAGGAGAATGATTTGCCAAAATTGTATCGTAAGTTATCACATCCCAAGATATGAGCAAATACATATTTGAATGCTACAGATTAGCAAACAATATTCATTAAATGCTGTTGTCTCGTTGCTGAGAAAAGAATACCTGACTCTGAACGTTAAAGGAGGAAAGGTTTATTTGGCCCAGAGTTTATAGAAGTTTCAGGTTTGTGACTAGCTTCGAAGCAGGGTGGCATGGTGGAGTGGCAGAAGTCAGCAAGGTAGCAGGCTGGGAGCAACAAGGAGAGTCTGTCTCATGGCTTAGCCAACCTACCTGCCCTTAGGGCGGGCGGCACACACACTTAGAGATGGACACCCTTAATCCTGCCTAGAACTGTGTCAAACCAATCGGTGGGCTACTGCAGTGTCACACCCCCTTGGTTGCAGCATCACACACTCCAGATACAGCCACCCCCAGAAAGCCCCACTGACTGCGTGAAGCTTTGAGAGGACATCTAGACACAAACCATAAGAAATGCCTTACATGAGCTGATACCAAAGGGAAGAGTCAACGTGCAGCGGCACAGAGTTGGATGCAAGAGGTGCTGACCTGCAGCCTCTCCTCGAGAGGCTCAACACGTCAGGTGGTGTTCAGGAGAGTGGTGAAATGTGTGCCCAGCCCCAGCACCTGATTCTGAAACCACCAGTGTGGTCAAGATGTGTGGGGAAGCAGAGGCCCTCCATAGGCTACATAGCAGCTGTTGGAAGAGCGATACAGCACAAATGCTAAGAGTCCCGGCTCTTGTTGGTGCCAGCTGGCGTTCACATGACCCGGAGCACTTTTTTTTTTGGTACCTAGAATCGAACTCACAACCTCGCGCTTGCCAGGCAGGCGCTTAAGCCACTGAGCTAAATCCCCGGCCCGACCCGGAGCACTTTGGGACCGTCGTGGAAGAGCCAAAGGTGGAGGAAGGAGGCTGTTCTTGAGGGGCAGCCCGGGGAGTCCTCAGCAGTGTGGTGTCTTGGTGAGTCTGTGGTTGTCAGTGACATTTTTATTTGCCACCAGAGAAGGAGGGGGAAGGGAGGGGGTTACCAAAGACACCCTTGAACAGGCAGCCTCAGGATTTGCCTATTTGTCATCATGCTTACCAGAGGCAACTTCTTTTACACTTAAAATTCATAACCTTTTCTTTCCTGTCATAAGTTTTACTTTTCCTAGGCTGTTAACTTTCTGGATCAAAAACGGTTTAACCTTTTGTTCAATTGAACTTAGATTTACTAGAGCCCGTTACTTTGACCTCCAGTAGGTTTTTTTCACCCCTTTCAAATCTTTAGCTTTATTTAAAAAAGAAAGCACTTTATTTTTATCATACTCCTGTAGGAGCACGGTGTGGTGGTGCATGCCTGTAATTCCAGCACTCAGCTACCTAAGGCAGGGGGATAACCCTGAGTTCGCAGCCAGCCACAGTGAATTCAAGGCCAGTCCGAACTACATAGTGAGACCCTGTCTCAAAAAAGCAAAAATAAAACAAATAAATTAAACAAACAAATAAAACAAACCCCCAACAAAACAAAAACCCTTCTCTGTAGTTTCTTTTTGGGGTTTTATTTTTTAATTTCAATTTCTAGTTTGAAGAGTTACCTAACATGAACCATACATTTAAAGAAATGGGTCTTATTTCCTCCTCCTTGGGTATGACTTACCCGCTAATGGATCCAGAGCTACTTCCTCACGGGATGCTCCATCACTTTCCCCCTGCCCCAGGATGGTTGTCATAGACCTTCATCTACGAGACTTCACAGTTCAGCAGGGCTTCATTTTCAGGTTGTCTGTTTCTTTATGGAGATAGCAGATTTGATGGGGTGGAAGAATTGGTTTATGACTTACATAGTTTGGTTGTCATGGGAAGATCAGTATAAATCTCCACCTAGAGTCATTGGCTCATAGTGGAAAATATACCTTTTGCATTTTAGGATTTGTTTACCAGTGAAGTTAAATCTAAGGACCCCTGGGAGTCTCCAAGCCTGACACAGGCAAAGAACCAATAGTACCAACTGAGAAAACAATTTACCTCTGAGCCCAACTGAGCTTTGCTGCCAGTTTTGTATGAGGCTGCATTTTTTCCTACCTGAAACCGGGCAGTCTTACCACCACTTCTGGAAGAATCATATGAATGTCCTTTTGGGAAGGTTCCCTCACCTTGTAAAGGCTAAAGAAAAGCTAGCCAGAGCAAGGATTATTTCAATACAGTTTATTACCAGGGTAAATCCTAGACATCATTTTGAACAGTTCTATCCCTGGTAACTTTAGGTAGAAAATAAGGCAAATCTTAAACTCAAGGAAGATTCTTTTTTTTTTTTTTTTATGAGATGTGAATCTCTTCATAGTAAGAGATTCCATGAAAACATAGATCTGTATGGTGACTTATTTTGGTGTCTCACTTGGTACCATGCATTTATAAGGTTCCACTCAGAGACATTCAGATTTCATTATACCAGACTAGGTCACAAGGTAAATTTTTATAGCTCTTTTAACCCACTGAATTCCATAATTGAACATGAGAAAGAAATCTCCCTTTGCTTGTGTGGAACTGCCTCCTTAAGAAATACTCTTCCCTCTGGCCCTTCTTTATCCCTAATGATTCAACGTTTGACATCTTGGTTCTCCACTGAGGTACGTCATTGCAAAGCCACCTGTTCAGCTAATGCCCAGGATGCCTCATCTCTCTCTCTCTCCACTGCCGTACTCAACAATCTGACTTTCTTGTGGTTGGCAAGTGGTGAACACCATCTGGCCGAGAGAGTTACACTGTCTTTGAGGTTTGACAACTTCCTGGAAAGCTGATAGAAGTTCTTCGGGCATCAGTGGGATCAACGGTTGAAGGTAGAGATGGACTTTGCACCAACTCTTTTAATAGCATGCACATGATTGTGCTTGGCCTACAGTATACGCTAATACTTACCATGTGTAGCTCATCTGCAAAACAAGCCTGTACAAGGAAAGCATCCTTATCACAGAGGTGACTCTCCCCAAGGTCACAAAGGTAAATGATAGAACCAGATTCCAAACTCAGTCTGATTCCAAAAGCAAAGCTCTCATTCACTGTTATTCTTTCAGATCTGTATTGTTTTGCATTTGTTTCTGTGATTGTCAGAAGTGAGTCACCTGCTATTTTCCCCTCCATAGTATAAAGAATGACAGAAGTGGCCATTAATGGAGGCTTGACTGGATAGCATAGCTGATGGGATTAATCTTTATGAGGAAAAAGAATATTACTTTCCCTTTATGGCTGTGCAGAAGTTCAATTAAGAAAACTGCCCAATATAAAAATGTGAGAACAAGTTTTGGTAACATTCAGTTGTAATTCTTGAGAGAAGGACTTCTCCACATGATTAGGACATAAGAAAAAGTGATAGTTCTGCTTTTTTCCTAATGTATTTAGTCAATTTCCTGAGATGTTTATCGTGTCCTCTTTAACCAGCAACTAAAGTTTTATGATTTACAGCAGACCAAAGACTCCACACTTTTTCGTTTGACTTTCCTGTAGGTTGCTCAGCCAGTTCTCTTTAGCTTCCTGTCATTTTGTTATAAGCACACCCTGAGCAAGCACTTCCTTTCAGAAACAGTTCTAGCTGTACTCTATATATCCAGTGTTCTATCTTCTATGTTTGCATCTAAGTATGAAAATTAGACACCTGTGTTAATAGAGCTTGATCGAAGTTTGTCACAGGAAAATTTCCCTCTTCATTTTTGTACGGAGAAGTAACAATTTAAATTATGCCTAGCTAAATATCATTAACATGAATAATCTTTTTGTCAAAAACCTTAGAATAGATGTTCTAAATCCTATCAGCACTTGAGGTTCACTTGGACTGTTTGGGGAATTAACACATTAGGGCAAAGCTGAAGGTTGCTAAACACTATTTAAAATACATTTTAATGGTTTCTCATGGTGCAAATCTCAGGGTAAATGAATTCTTTTTTTTAAAAAAGGAATTATTTTTGTTCTTTTGAAAGGCATGTTTAATACATGTATGATTCTATGTCAGTTTTCTTGTCCTTTTCAAGTACTTTAAAAATGTTCCGTTGTCTTTTAGACTCCATTATTT
>PVJX010026403.1:0-25929 GCA_004027295.1 Dolichotis patagonum | reverse complement strand
GGGTGGTTTTTGTTATTAGTGAAAGAAATAGATCTTTCTGCTGCATGCTTGGAAAAATCAGACATTATCACCACTTGATTATTCATTTGTTAGTACAGCTTGTTTCATTTATTACAGGAAAGTCAAGGTTGAAATTGGATCTCTGCAATGCATGTCCGTGGCTTTATGTGTTTGTGGATAATAAACAGCTTTCAGCATTCTGAGTTGACTTTCTAGGCTGTAACTTGACATGGTTTATATCTTTCTTTGTAGGAGCCAATTATGTTACAGATTCGTGTGCAGCATTAAATAAGAAAACACTTAGAAAGAGGGGGCAAGTGTTCCCTTTGGAAGCCTTGGGTGGGGGGAGAGGAAGGGGAAACGTTTCTCAGCCATGGAACATGGACGTGCGTCTCGTGGTGGCCACAGTTTAAGTAAACATAAACTTTGAACCAGAGATCATACCCATCATTTTCTCAGTGCTAGCAGTACCAAACCAAAATATAGTTTTACTTGGCTAACCCCAAAGTAGGATGTGGGTGCCAGCCTTCGAAAACCACATGATCAGGTTTCCAGCAGACACCACGAAAGGCCAGCTTTGTCTTAGACAGGGAAGTCATAAAGGCATTGCTCTTACAGAACCATCATCTTGTTCTGCAAACAGACATAACTGGAAAGACAGCTTATGCCAGAGGGAGGATGAAAGGTCCTCTGCTGTCTGAGTACAGGGTCTGAACCTGTTCCCGAGTATAACCCTTACTGGGAGAAGGAGCATTTTTAACAGGGTCTTAGAGACATAATGGGAACCCAGGTAAAAAAGCGGAGAAAGGAAGATAATCTCCCATCTGCCTATGAACTTTGCAGTCAACTGATCTGGGGTTCATGTCTAGAAACATCCTAGGTCTACCTGGAAAGCTCCCCCATCCCCATCAACAATTCAATAATGAACGAAGCATTCATACATATTTTCCACGTATTAACACTTTCTTTCGTAAGAAGACTTCTTCAGGACATGGGATTGTTCCAATCACCTCCACTTCTATAAGTCCCATGTCTAGGCTTGTTGCTTCGCAAAATGTCATGGTGTGAAGTTTTATTTATTTATTGACCATGGAATTGTTGTTTTTCCCTCCCTCTCTGGAGCCAGCGAAGGATGGGTAGATGATAGAGTTGAGTGCCTTGAGTTAATGAGCAGCTCTGTATTCACAAGCTCGTTTACTTTTGTCCTCACCTGATGCCTCACCCCTGCCAGTGAGAGGGAATTAATTTTATTGAGGACCTTTCAGCTCCTTAGGAGAAAAACTGCTCACTTGGCTGGAAATGCTCTGACAGAAGGCAGAGCAGCCGGTCACATTCGGACACTGTATCTTCTGGATTTTGGGGCAGAGGGGGAGTGAAGGGTCCAGAGGGAGGAAGAGACCAAAAGTCAATTCACAGAGCCATTATGGGGTGGCCCTAATCACATGAGAGTCTATCAACAGGTCTCTTGCCAAAGACACAGCCTGCTGTACTCTTTTCTGCCATTCCCCACCAAATCCATGCGTGACCCTCACGCACCCTTCCCAACAATCAGCTCCCCATAAGAAGGTAATCATCTCATGGTGAATTGGAGAGGGAGAAAAGGGGCTATAGGAAAATGTTATGATAATAGAAATCTCTTCAGTGTTGTAACCATCTGGTGTGCTGCCCCCACAAAGGGAGCGATAATTGAGTGGCTAGGAGCTTCTTTCGGCCTCACACAATGAGCACTCACCCTGATTTGTGTTTTTCACAAGCATCCTTTGCCATCATTTCACACCACATCTGCACCACATTTCCCCTATCAATACAGCCTCATATAGAAGTTACCACACTTAATTAAGTCCACATCATTCTCCCCCAAAGAACAGAAAGGTTTGTGTGGAGGTCCTAGCAGCAAAGAGGCTCAAATGAGATTTTAGTGACTCGCATTTGGAGGGAGAAATGGAGATTGATGGGGAGCTCATGCTACCAAGGGTTGGCTCCCAGGAGGGCAGGTCGGGGTGGGCTGTGTCCCAACAGCTTTAGGCCAGGCAACAGCTGTGCATAAGCTTAGGGAGGCAGCCTTGTGCACAGGGAGGGGACTGGGACCCCATTGTCCCCTAATCTTGCTTTTGAAAATGTGCTACAATTGATTTGATCTGATTTCTAAGGTGCTGTCATGAGAGCATCATTAAAAGTTCTTTAAGAAACTGGAGAATAGACTAGATCACCAAAGGCGGCTTTGTCCGCCGCCTCTTCTCCTCAGCCTTTTCTTTGCCGAGATTTCCCTTCCAGCTGACAGAAGGGGCAAAGCCTGTAAGCTTCAGACAATTAACATGGATACTTTCATTTTTTCTTTAATAAACAACACAAAGTTACGAGGTGAATCAAAGCAGCGCTCTTTAGAAGAGAAGGGCTTTAAAAAAATCTTTATTTCACCCTCTTCTTGGCATGAGAAGAATGATTCTGCGCTCTCAGGGTTGGCTGCAAGGCTCATTTTACTAAATGGTTTATTAGCTGTTTTGTGAGTGTGCTGGTGTGGTGCGTTTTCCTCTACAAACCATTGCCATTGGGTTAAAAGATCCCCCCCTACACACACAGCACCCCTGCCCCACATGAGCTGCAGACAGCCGGGAAGTCTGAGTCTAATGAGAAGGCATTAATCAAGAGCTCCGGACCAATGGATGAAAGAGGAGATTCTTCTGGTCTCTCAGCTATCTTAGTCATAAGTAAATTAGCAACCTTTATCCTCTCTTTAAATGATAAGGAGCGAGCCACTGTGGGGACCTTTAAGGTATTTCTCACAACAAGTGTCAAAATACCCTGAAAACTCCCTGGGGTCCACCTCCCCCACACAGTACGGCCTTCATTTGTTTATCTAAATGCTGACAAATTGCAGGATTTTAACAGCCTATCTGTGGGCTGGGGTTCATTTGCATGGCGCACCCTCTATCTTTGAGGGGATAATGAGGTTCCACATAAAGCCCCCATTGAGAGCTCTGCAGAGCCTGCCGGTGATGAATACTGAGCAGGAGAATTAGGTGGTTTTGAGAAGAATATGCTATTGTGCCCAGCCCCTATCCTTTTATCTTCCCTGCTGCTCATTTTCAGGTCTTTCAAGGAAACTGCCTCCAGACCCTTTCTAGTTAGTGTCGTTTCCCTCCCTTTCACTCTGAATGGGCACCATCTTCCAAATTGTCAGCTCGGCCCTGTGCTATTTTGCTCTTTATAACTGTGATCCAGGCTCATCCTATGAAATGCTAGAGGCTTCCTTTCACCACACCAGCCACTGAGAAAAGCTGTCAAGTGTTGTCCCGGGTGCCTTTGGCCCTTCCACCTACTGGATGCTCATACTTTCTAGCTTGCAGAAACCTCCAGCTTCTGTGGGAAACCTTCAGCTACTGTTGCTGGACAGGGTGGTCATTGAGTATACCCTCGAGGTGTAGATGGTGTTTAGAAAAGTTGGAGAAATTTAGTGTTGTGAAGGTATGTATTCAGACATCTATGGTTTTAGCTGCTGGTGCTTACATTTGGAAATCAAACACAGAGAGTTCAGCATGGTTGGAGATTGACATGATAGCGGGGATTTCTCTGGGGAAGAGAGAATTCTTTCCCGTCCTGGAAAGCCTCATAATGGCATATGTGGGAGAAGAAGCTTTTGGTGGCAAAACAATGGGCATGAAGTATTACATATTTGGGAAGGATGGAATAATAGAATCAGGCTGATTGCTTCATTACAAAACAAGAGAAGAGGTCCAGAAGCAAAGGGATTTGTCCAAAGTTACACAGCCAGTCTGTGAACTAACTCTTTTCCATGCCAACGGCTAGGAAAGAACACGAGTTTGCTCATAGAAAAATTACACAGCAGGTACATTTTATGTATCTCAGTTTCTGTAAGGAAAAGTAGCAGATTGGTTTAATTTTGAGGTGAGTGCTGGGAACCCTTGCAAAGACCACCTGTTATTCTCAGACTGCCTTCCCCACACTCTTGGGTCTAGGATTCACTCACCCTCGTTAAAGCTGGTAAACCTCATTTTGCCCCAGTCTGCCAGATTTCCAGTGCACCCTGGAATCTTAGCTGGTTAGATGTCCCTGTTCTCCTCTGCACTCTGTCTAGTGAGATGGACAAGATTGACCGGGAACCAGTGAAGTTATAAAGTTTTCAAGCTGATAGGCAAAGAGCCTGCTGGGTAACGGCTGACATCCAACTACCTTTCCTCCTTCATGGTGCCACAAAACTCCAAGAGCTCTTTTGAGTGACAGTGCTTAAACATCTGCAATGGATTTACTTCTAGATCTTAGTTTTTTAAATGATGTGCTTTATGGCTTCTAATGATTAATACACAATCAGCATAGAACATATGGAAAATGGAAAAACCACACTCACTCCTCACTGTCTCCAGTTTATCATCTGATCTTTACCAATGCATTTCCATACAAATCTACTTTTCTTTTCCACATACATCAGTGTTCTGTTATTCCTATAATTTTCAGGGCTACATATCTTTCTACTGACATCTGAACAACAAAAAAAGTATTTCATAGCACATATTATGAGTCTAAAAAGTACTTCTTTTCACAAAAATGACTAGCAAGTCCCATGAAAGAAGGTGAAAAACAGTAACTTCATATATAGTGATAATCTTGTATGCAAAAGAAAATAGAGAGTTGTTTTCCCAGAAAAGTATTCAGTTATATAATTGGTTTGGTTGGAAAGTCAAATAGTTTCCTCTTAGGCATGTTCTGTACTAAGAATCCATGAAATGTGTATAGGATGGGGCAAACAGAGTGAAGAGCATATGCTTTCAAATCCTGACCTTATCCTTAAATATCTGTGCAAATTTAGGAAAGTGGTTAGCCTATTTAAATCATTCCTCCTTCATCTGTAAAAGATGGATCACAATTCCACTGTATTATAATGTTGTTATGATGGCTTGTGATAACATGTTTGCACCATTTAACAATCATGCTAAATAATTCCATCAAACAAGGAGCTTTAGAAAAAATAGGAGCTTGACAGATATATTCATAAAGTCTTCTGGAATTCATCTCTATGATGGATTCTTGTATCTTGGGGAGGATGTTACACTGTTCTGAGCTTTTCTGGTAGCTGGAGAAAAGACCAGCTGATCACTTTTCACTGTGAAGCTATACTTGCTACCCTCTGCACGAAACCCCAGGACCCTCCCTAGCACTGCTGCAAGGGGCTTTGGGAGAATGGTGGTAAAACCCATCTGTCTACTTGGATGGAGCAGTGGTTGATAAATTTTTTTGCACATGTTCTTTGTAAGTCAATGACTAGAGTCTGCTTGTCAGAATATACTGCCCTGGTAGCATCCAAGTGAACATATGCAGTGGCATTTAAGTGCTAATTTTTGCTTTGGGAAGGAAAGGAAGACTTGCATTGAACACATTATTTGAAACACAGATTGAAGATGTAACATGTGGAAAAGAGAAAACCATTTTCACTCTTCAGCAGAATATTATGTGTACAGTGGAACTCCAGAAAATATACATATTTACTAGCCCTCCCTTAAAAAAACTACACATTTAAAAAAATCCAAATGCTTTGAATAGGTGATATAGCAGACTGTATCATGGATGGTTAAAGTACAGGGTGTTAAGCTGAACTATAGTTCAGGCTATTTCTTTAAAAATTGAGTGACCATGGGCAAATCATTAATGTATTTTGAAATTTGATTTTTTTAGTTCTTCACTCAAGTAGGGTGTGTTCAAATTATCTTGCTACAAAGTGAAGCATGTAATAAATACCCACAATAGCTTGAATGACGAAGCTCACAAAAAAGTACTTGGCCACAGTTTCTGTTCCACTTTGGTCATATTTATAGGAGACACAGGCGAATCTCTGAGATGGCAAATGATACATTAGCCTTGAACAAAAACAGATGATTTTCCTGCTCAATCAAAACCCTACTGGTTTTTTTAGTATTATTTGCTTTCACCTAACTTCTTAACAATAGAATGCCCAACTTATTAGGCAAAGGACTCCTAGAAAAGACTGCATTTGCTAGCCTTTCTTGTGTTAAATGACTATGACCATGCAATGAACTTGTGCCCGTGAGATGTAACTGGTATAATTGCCTAGCTATCCCTACAAGAATCTACTGGCTTGTCTTCTTGCATGAGAGTTCGAATGTGATAGAAAAAATGAGCATGCTCATTGTTCCTGTGGCCATCTACAAGTATCATGTGTCTGGGAAATGGTATCTACCTGTGACAGAAAAACAAATGGAGAAACGAGACTCTGATGCCATGGAGCATTTTATCATAGTTCTAAGGACTTGTGCTTACACATGTGATTGTCAAGGAAATATCCACTCATATTTGTACATTTAACATAAGCTTAAATTATATATTCACATTCAGCATCCCCCTTTGAAATTTGAAAGGTGACTAGGAGTTCTTGAATCTTCTGGTAACCTGTCAAACAATGATTTGTATTAAAGAGGTTTATCTGCTGCCCTTTTTAGTGGGGCCACGGGAGTCACCTCCAACATGACTTTGAGGGGACTGTGGGTGTAAGACTTGCAGCAAGAGTTTCTAAAGTGGGAAGATCTGGGTGGGTCACAGTAGTTACAAATGTTTTTACATGGTGGAGAAATAGCAGTGTGGTGCAAAATTTTCGTACAATAAATGGGGAATAGAATAGCAAAAATGCAAAGGAACTAGGAGTCCTTCAGTGTATTCAACAGCTTCATGTGCATAGGGTGGTGCCAGATACTTGGATTATTATAATTAACTTTCAGCAAGTTGATTTACCTTACTGCAATTTAGTGTCTCATCTATGGCATGCAGATATTAATGGCCTTTTACTTAGGATTAAATAAAACCAAGTGACCATTATTTTTTTAAGAGAAGCTCAAAGTCTAATGAGTATCAATAAGTAGACATTATTAAAAGTGGCATAGTCACAATGATGTATGTAATATAGATGTGCATACAACCTTCTGGACAACACAGGAGGAACCAAAGAGTTGGGAGAAGGCATTTGTGAATTCTTCTCCAAAGAACCTGGACTTACAGAGTGGGTTCTCCAAGTGAAGAGTAGCAGTCCAGGTGGGGCCTTGGTTTGAGACAGGAGTAAGACCCTTATTGATTTTTGAGAAAACTGTATTGCCAAAGAAGTCATAAATCCTTTCTGAAACCATGTATGACAGCCAAGGTTTAAAGAACTTTTGGTCCCTCAACCAGGAAAGGTCAGCAAACACACTGAGAGAGCTGTGCAGTCTCCAAAGAGAACAAAGTCTCCAATGTCCATGCAGTGTGACTGAGGAATATAATGCAAAAGAATACCCTGGAAAAAGAGCCAAGGTACTGGAGAAAAAATGAGCCCAGAGTCTTCACAGGGAGCAGTGTCCGGATCCAATCAAATAACATGGTTCACCATCACATCTTCAAAGTTTGCCCTAAAAGTCCATTAATAGTTGCTGTGCAGTATGTCTTCCATTATTTCTATTTTTGTGGCTACTGGCACTCCTCTCCCACTATTATATATTAGACAGTGAGCAGAAAATGTGCTTATAGTTAACACATTTTGGTACTAATAGAAGTTATATTTGGATATGACAGAATTATTGTTGCCAGATTGATATTCTGGAATTTGAGCAGGATGCAGTGGTAAGATGGCATCTCAGATCATTTCTCGTGGTGCATGTATGTGTGTGTGTGTGTGTGTGTGTGTGTGTGTGTGTGTGTGTACGTGTGTGTATGTGTGTTTGCGTGTGCATTTTCTGTAGAGGAGACTGTATCAGTTTGAATTCCTGGAGAAAATAGAAAGCACTTAATGTATTTTGAAATTTGATTTTTTTAGTTCTTGAATAAGTGATTGGTTATAAACACGTAGTCAAGTGCAGGAATAATAAGGGTATTGCACAAATCTGGGTCATTGTTATCCACAGGCGGAAAGTAATGAGGGCAGTGAATTGTTGCCAGGACCGGGAAGGAGAGGAAGACTGAATCATCTAGGTCAGGTCAGCAGGCTCAGAAAGCCAAGGTGACCTCACAGGGAAAGAACCAGGGGCATAAATGGCCTGGCCTCATTCTCTCCTTCATTTTGTGTCTTCTGAATCTCTGCTATTAGTAATTGCAGCTGGAAGCCAGTGGGCATTGACATCACTTGATGCAATCCCTCTATATTAACTTCTAGGGGCAGAGAGTTAGGTAAACATTGGGGATCACAAATCTGGAGGGACAAAAAAAAGGGATATATGACATGGGAACAAAGAGAAGAAAGAATTATTCACTAACCAGAATGAAAATATCGGGCTTGTAATCCTTCTTTCACCCTCTTCTGCATGCTTCAAACTTTCAAACTTTTGGAAGAGAATAAATACATTCTGTGAGCTACAGAGCCCTGGTTCTGTCTGTTGCAGAGTGGTGAAGCTTAGAGCTTCAGCATGAGATCAGTGATCTGTCCGTTCAAGTTGTGAGGGGTGGTCAGAGCCAGTACTCAAAGCTCGTAGCTCCTTCCAATGTATCAGGCTGCTGGTCCAGGACTGGTTAGAGTCTAGCTGAAAGTGAAGTGTAGAGAGCAAAGTGTGTGGAGTTAGAAGCGCAGACACCAGAAGTCAACACATCAATATACTGTTAACTATCCCGTTCCCCTTTTGATTAATTTATTGCAATGCCAATTCTTTACCACTCTCTGTGTCCTTTTACTATATCATTTTGTAGCTCTCTTCACTGAAGAGTTGGAGTCCATTTTACCACACCTTGAGTACAAGCTGCCCTGGCAATTTGTTTCAGCCAGATATAAAGAGGCACATCAGATGGTAGACCAATTCCAAGCCTGTGCTCTGGTTAGCCTGCAGAAGGATAAGAAATACCGAAAGCAGAGCCAAGCCACCTTCGTCACTCCCGGGAGAGTCAGGAGCAATCTCAGGCAAGACCACTGGAGTCCAGACTGCCTGCAGGTGGCCCAAGATATGAGGATGTGGTTACCGTCATAACATCCTGAGGGTTTCCTGGTTGGGTGTTACACAGCACCACTGTGCCAACAGGTAACAGATACACTTCCTCACACTGCTGAGCCACATGCCATAGGAGCTTCATAGGGCTATTTGGTTTTGATGACAGCTTTAACTACAGAATGCTTGTAGGTCCAACTCTTTGGAATAGCAAGTCCACAATGTCTTTTGCTTGAATCCTTACAAGAAGTTGCTAGGTTCGTATCCATACTTTGCCTGTCTAATCACTTTTTAATTTCAATTAAATCCAGTCTCTATAACCGGTTAGTCCTGAGCTTAAATTTTAGCTTTGCGTTTTGATTGCTACCATCTTGAATAGGTTAATTAAATTTGCTAAGCCCCAAATTTTTATTCAGTGAAATAGAAATAAACTGCTCAAAAAACTAAATGCAGCAATGCCTTATGCTTTTTACAAATTGATCAGATAATCACAAGAGAACTGATTACCTCTCCTTCTCGCTGTCATGCTTGAATCTGAGGTGTGGTGTGCAATTATCATATGTGAAAGACTGTATTCATAATCATAATTTTTATTTCTCCTCATTGTTTGTCATATTACTTTCAGGGAAAAACAGTTTCAGTGGTGGGTCAGCAACATTAAGAATAAAAATAAAGAGACCAAGGGTCTTTAGTTTGTTTCTGGCTACTGTTTAGATATTCCCACCAGAGCAGGTGATTCTCCTGGAATGCTAAAGCCTACCTGGGCTTACTAGTGAAAGTCAATCGTCAGATTTTCAGAAAGTGTCTTTGCCAGTTGTATGCAATTCTATCAAATATATCATATATACATATGTATAATAAAATACATCCCTGTCTTAGTTACTTCTCTTTTATTGCTGTGACAAAATACCTAACACCCATAGCTAAAGGAGGAAAATTTTACTTAGCTCACAGTTTGTAGAGGTTTAAGTCTATAATCAGCTAGCTACAAGGCAGCTGGCACATGGCAGAGGAGAAACAGTTCATGGGGGGAGAAGACAGCAAAGCAATAAAGTAGCAAAGCAAAAAACACAGTTATTTCCATCCTTTATATCCTGTCCAGGCTACTTGACTTAGGGCAGGTGCCAATCTAATCAGTGGACTAATTTACCAATCATCCACCCTTAATCCTAGCACCCGTAACCCTAGCATTGCACCATGAATCAGTCACACACTGTAGATGCAACCACCTCTGAAAAAGTCCCAGCTGTGATTGCATGAGGCTTTGGAAGAAATGTAGACACAAACCATAACGCACATTGTAAAAGATGATAAATTTTAAAATCTCATTATCTCCTAACTATATTGTTTCAATTCACTATCACCATTTTCTCGAGGTTTCCTGTGTCACTTGCACCTGGACAGTGAAAACATGACACATAGGGCATGGCCAAGAATCTTTTCCTAATTCTTCATTCAGTGGTGCACTGAAATTGGTCACAATGGCAATGTAAACCTCATGATAATCAGATTCTATGAATCAGGGTTTTTGTTGCTGTTGTTGTTGTTGTTGTTGCTATTGTTGTTTTGGAGGCCAGTTATTTAATGTGGACAACACAGCTTTGGGTGAGGTCACCAGCTGCATGTAGAAGCCACTGTTGCTATGCATGATATCATCCCTTACCTACCCTTGCCACATTAGGATGTTGTCTGTTAGTATCCATATTCCTACAATGAAAAATATTCTTCTACTATATTACACTAATGAGTCAAGCAAGCATAAGAAAAAGTCATCAAATTTAACTACAGAATGTGGTCATTCAATTCTTAGCTAGCTCATAGTCTGGCAAAGGGTGGATTGAGAACACTAAAGCAAGAATGAGGCAACCTCAGAAACCCAGTGCCAATGTTTTCTGATGAGTCTTTCTTTGATCTTGCTTCTCAGCCAACAGCAGTGCAATGAAGGGAATATTGATTGGGGAAGAAGGAGACAAGAAGTCCAAGCAAGTTTGAACTATTACCTCTGTTATCTTGTTGAAATCTGCTGTTCTCTTGGGTCTCAAGTCTAGAAAATGAAAGGGTCATTTTCAACAATACCAAGATTTTATTTAGTCCATGAGTTTTGTGATTTCCAATTCCATAAAGAAAAAGAAAAGTCTCTGAAAGATAATCCATTTCTGCTCTTTGTCTTTTCTGAGAAACTCAATTGCAGGGAGATGAGATGACGTTGGGGGGTGCTTTCCTTTAAAAGGAGACGGTTTAAGGTTAATGAAAGGATTTTTCAAAGGGAGAGTACAACCAACGCCTTGTAGCTTCTGCGATTTTGTTACGGGTCATGATGTAGAGAAAAGTGACACTGTCAGTCCCTCTGTAATTATAACAGTGCACAAGCTGTGCTTCAGTAGGTGACCAGGAATAGGTTGCCTTGCCCATTTCTAGAGATTGTTGGTCTCTGGATGTGAATCCCAGCAGGGGGTAGGGTTAGCAGAGATGAAAGAGAGACAGGGCCTCAGGTTTTGTTGGGTAAACAGCTTCTCTGGAACTGGTCAGTGCCAGCTGTCCACAGCAAGTCCTTGGCCTACTCCAGGCCCCCTTTTCTTGCTCTGAGGCCAGCAGTCACCACTGCCTCTGCCAGCCCTTGGGTGAGCAGGAGTTGGGTTCCTACCGCCTCCTTCCCAGTGGGAACTCTCCTCACCCTGAGTCACCCATGGGCTGAAGAGGATGCCCTGCCAGACCACAGAATTCTCGCTGCACACCCATTGGAGTCTGATGCAAGCCCCCACAACAGGACAGTCAGACTTTTGAGGTTAAGGTCTCCTCACCTCCTCAGTTCCCAACCCCCTGGGCAGCGGCAGTCCACCCACACTGTGAGCACTCTTGCTCCTGGGAAACCCCAGGGCCTTGGAGGATTTGAGGAGAGAAAGAGCCAGAACAAGCTGGGTTTGGCATTGTGATGTCAGATGGAAACGACTTCATATATTGCCACCCATTGCTGTCATCTCCGGGCTTTTTGACCTGTTATCACATTGTTTCTCAAATCTGTTGAAAGTCTCTGAAGTCTTCTTCCAGTGCCAGTCACAGAAAAGCACCCATTTGGTGTCCTTGACTTGATAGCTTTTTCCCCATGGAGCCTTGCTACTCCTATGTGTGACACCTTTGAGAAATGGGCTTCCCTTGTCTGATGACACAGAAGTGACATCATCAGTCAGCGCAGCTGAGTGAGTAACCCCTCTCCCCCACAAACAAATTGTGCTCTTCCATAAATTCATAAAGCCACGTGGTGCAGTGGCCAAGACAACTGAATTTGGTTACTCCTTGCCGCTTTGATTGCTTTAGCTCCATGGTGGGACACACACATATGTAATACTACTGTTCATTAACATATTATTTTATATAATTTTGTATGTGTAGCATACTATATATATATCAATATTTTACTATATATTTATCTTCATAAGATATAACAAAATATACAATTATATAATCAATATGTGTTAAAATATATTATAATATACTAATATATGAATAATACATATTATATGCATTATTATGTTACAATATAATACTTTATTTGTGTCTATGATCTATACACACTTTTGAAAAAATAGAAGTTTTTTAATATTTCTGTAGTTTTGCCTAAAATCTATCTAATCTGTAAGATGGATTAATTTTGAGGATTTCTCATAATCTTCTGAGATTTTTCCCGGTCATTCTTACATTGTTACATTGTTACATTTGTTTATTAACTCATTCATCAGCCTAAATTGGAGAGTTATCAATATTAGAAATACTAGTAGCCCCTTATATTTGTTAGTTTTAAGAGTTAATGTATTCTCTTTCGAAGTTAAATATAGAAATGAAAATGTAAGCTCAAAAAAAACTGCACATAAAAGTGCACAGCAGGATTTAAAATGGAAATGTGCTCATTCAGGGCTGAGGGTCACTCAAGTGTGTGGTAGATCCACAAGTGGAATGTTACTCACCTCTGGAAAGGAATGAAGTCCTGACACAACTACAGCACAGATGGCTGCTGAAAACACTGTGACAAAACCAACCACAAAGACCACATGGTCCATTTATGCATAGTGACCAATGTAGGAAAATCTGCAGAGAGGGAAAGCAGATTCCTGGTTGCCTGGCTCTTGGGAGAAGAGGTGGAGATAGAAGCAGGGATGACTGACTTCTAAGAGGGTTTTAAGCATGATGTTGGCTGTACAGTTGTGGAAACACCAAAAAAAAAGAAAAAAACACTGAGTGGATTAACTGGTATGTGAACTACGTTATTAGATTTATTTTAAGAATTAAAAGTCAATTTATTAAATTTGCCTACTTATTCATCAGTACTTGGGATTGAACCTAGATTCTTTGCACCGAGTTGTAACCCCCAACTCATTTTAACATTTTTTTTTTAGTTTAATTTTGGGACAGGTTCTTATTTCATTGCTAAGTTTCTTAGACTGGACTCAAATTTGTAATCTTTCTGTCTTAATCTTCAATCTTTAAGAATTCAGGTCTGTTACCACCATGCCAGGCCTTCTATTTTGTCTTTAAAATGATCTTTTTTTCTTTGATATTTATCATTAGTGTTTTACTACTATGTAATTAAGAAAATAGTATAATAGCATCAGCTTACTGAAAAGCAATTATATATTCATATCATTATCAACCTAGTGGTATCAGCATCTTTTGAAAAATGGATTGCCTTTTTAAATGTGGCAAGCAGAAAGTACTATTTAGTTTAATAGGTCAGCAAGGAATATTGCTTATTGCACATGGGAGAATCAAAGTTTTTTCAATGCTTCTAGAACATTGAAATTGTAATTCCTCCTGTTTCTTTGTGCCCTGCTGCTCTTCCTTCCAGCTCAGCAGCCTCTGTTTGCTCTCCCTCTATAATACGCTAGCTTGCTCCCACCCCACGCCTGAGTCCTGGCTTTTCTCTCCATCTGTAATGCCCTGCAAATGTCAATATGCAAGTCTTGCCCTATGTTGATTTCTCAGTGGAGCTTCCCCTGAGCTCCTAGTACATCCTTCAAATATATTAAATGCTGTCTTTATCTATTCTATTTATCTTGTGTCATATGCTACTCCTGCCAGGATATAAATAATATATAAATAAGCTCCACAGATGGTGAATTTTCGGCTATTGCGTGCTCTGATTTACTCTGGCCAGTACCACAGCACCTACACACAGTTCCTGCACAATTCCTATCTGCTGAGTGAAGGAGTGGACAGAGTTGTTAGCAGTCTGGTTTGAGACATATGTTCTGCTCTTTGTTAGTTAATTTATTAGTCCATCTTTCCATCTCAGCTGGCCAAAGGGAGACAGACAGCTGCTGATCTGCACCTGTGCCTCTCTGCACCTCTCCACTGCCTCAGGCCAAAGGATGACTGCCCTGCTCCACCCCGGCTCCAGCCCCTGAGTGAGCCTGTGTGTGCAGGCACCCTTCCACTGCCACCATTCCAGAGGGGGACTGCCATGCTCCACCCCGGCTCCAGCCCCTGAGCTGAGCCTGTGTGTGCAGGCACCCTCCCAATGCCACCATCCCAGAGGGGGACCACCATGCTCCACCCAGGATCCAGCCATTGAGCTGTGCCTGTGACCCAGCATGCTTCTCCTGTGTACTGAACCAGAGGACCACCGCACCCATCCTGGCTTGACCTGCTGCCCTCAGCTATCCTCCCCAACTCTTAAACCAAGCACTGCTGTGAATGTTTGGCTTCCACTCTCCCTCCCAGACCCTTCAACTGCAGTGGACTGGCAGTGCTGGTTTGAGAGGAGACTCACCCATACAGAAGACCCCAGCAGGTTCCAGTCACTATGTACCCAACAATCAGGTGGACATCAACCACACAGTAGGATCCTAGGAGATACACTGCCCACAGTTGTGACTATTGAAATTAATAACCAGATATTGGCCCAGAAAGTGAAAATGACAAAACAAAAAAACAAAATGCAATCTCAAACATCTAGTCCATCAGAAGCAAGAACAGGCAAGAGTGAAATAGAGGATTTCAAAAGTCACACACCAGACATCTTTGAAAAGATAGCAAATGAAGTAAAGAAACAAATCCATGAGGCTACAGAGTAAATCAAATTAGGAGTAATGTCTTACTTCTAAATACAGAAATAACCACCTTAGTAAAGGATTTGCTCAACATAGCTAGGGAAGAAATAGATAAAAAAAATACAGGAGCATGGGAAATTGACTCAAACTTTGATTGAACAATGTAGAAAACAAGCAGAATCCATGAAACAAATTCAAAGAGATATGCAAGAAACAAAAAATTCCACCGAAAGCTGGCAAAACCGTTTAAAAGAAGCTGAGGATAGAATTTCGGACCTTGAGGACAGGATTGCAGATAGAGACCATGAAAGGATGGAACTTAGAAAAACAACAAGGCAGCATGAAATGACAATCCAGGAGCTTCAAGATGATGCCAAGAGAAACAATGTAAACTAATAAGCATCAGTGAGGATGCAAGAGACAACACGAAGGACATAACTAAGCTATTCACAGAAGTAATAGCAGAAAATTTTTCAAACATGGAGAAAAAATCTGATATACAAATAAGTGAGGCATATAGAATGCCAAACAGTCATAACCAGCATAAATCTCCACCCAGACATATAATAATTAAGATCCCAGACATACAGCATAAAATCAGAATACTAAAAGCTGTTAGAGAAAAGACACAACTCACTTATCAAGGAAAGCCTATTAGAATCACAGCAGACTTCTCAGATCAAACCTTAAGGTTAAGATGAGTATGGAGTGAAGTATTTCAAACCCTAAAAGAAAACAATTTTCAACCCAGACTGACATACCCAGCAAAACTGTCTTTCAAATTTAATGGAGAAACAAGATAATTCCATGATAAAGAACAACTGAAGAAATTAATATCTACCAAACCAACCTTAGAAAGAGTATCAAAAGACATGCTAGAAAGAGACAAAAATGACCACAATCTCCAGAACAATGACAGAAAGAAACCACCAGGCTGGACAAGAAATTAAACAAGGGTGAAAGTAGGAAACCAATAACAGGAACACAATATGGCAAAGACAAGCCAGTACATATCAGTGATATCCATAAATGTAAATGGGCTCAATTCTCCTGTCAAAAGAAACAGCTTGACAGAATGGATCAAGAGACCCCACAATATACTGTATACAAGAAACACATCTGACTCAAAAAGAAACTTATAGACTAAAAGTCAAAGGATGAAAAACAGTATACCATGCAACAAGAACCCAGACATAAGCAGGGGTAGCTATTCTGTTTGCAGACAACATGAACTTGAAACCTAAAATGATTAAAAGAGATAAAGAAGGCCACTACAGACTTGTAAGTGGAAAACTGCAAGAGGAAGAACTAACAATTATAAATATATATGCACCAAATGCAGGAGCACCCAACTATATAAGACAAACACTAATGGACATGAAAGACCAAATACACAAGAACACAATTGTAATAGGAGACCTTAACACATCACTGTCACAAAGAGATAGATCAACTAGACAAAAAGTCAGCAAAGAAATAACAGAACTGAATCATACCTGTGAATGAATGGACTTAGTGGATGTTTGCAGAGTGTTCAATCCAACCACATCGGAATATACATTCTTCTCAGCTACACATGGGACATTCTCCAAAATATACCATATATTAACTCACAAAACATTCTTAAGTAAATGCAAAGAGAATGAAATTGTCCCATGCATAATATCTAACCACAGTGCACTGAAATTGGAAATTAATTGCAAAACAAATTGCAAAACCTGCATAAATACATGGAACTTAAATAACCTGAACAACCAGTGGGCTACAGATGAAATTAAAGAAAAAATAAAGCAATACTTACAATTCAATGAACATGCAGAAACAACATACTGTAATCTGTGAGATGCAATGAAAGCAATCTTAAGAGCTAAATATATAGCTATAAATTGTGATGTCAAGAAAACAGAATGAACACAAATAAACAACCTGATGCTTCATCTCAAGCTTCTAGAAAAATAAGAGCAAGTTAAGCCCAAAGCTCATAGAAGAGAGGAAATTATAAAGATTGGCACAGAAATGAATGCAATTGAAACCAAAAAAAAAATACAAAGAATTAACAAATTGAAGAGGTGTTTTTTGGAGAGAATAAACAAAATTGATAAAGCTCCAGCCAACCTTATCAAGAAAAAGAAAGAAAAAACTCAAATCCATGCCATAAGGACTGAAAAGAGGGAAATTACTACAGATCCCATGGAAATTCAAAAAATCATGAACTAATCTACTTTTAAAATCTCTACTCACATAGGGTAGAAAACACAGAGGAAATGGACAGATTTCTAGAAACATATGAACTACCAAAGCTCAATCAAGAAGATATAACAAATGTGAATAACCCAATATCAGCTACTGAAATTAAAAATGTGATTAAAAACTTACGAACAAAGAAAGGCCCATGTCCTGATGGATTCACAGCTGAATTCTATAAGAAATTTAGAGAAGATTTAATGCCAATACTCCTTAAACTCTACAATGAAATTGAAAGAGAAAAAACTCCCTAAATCCTTCTTGGAGGCAAATATTACTCTGATACCAAAACCAGAGAAAGACCCAACCAAAAAGGAGAATTATAGGCCAGTCTCACTAATTAACATAGACACAAAGATTCTCAATAAAATACTGGCAAATAGAATGCAGCAAATCATCAAGAAGATTATACACCACAACCAAGTGGGATTTATTTTAGGAATGCAGGGATGGTTGAACATATACAAATAAATAAATGTAATACACTACATAGACAGAACCAAAAATAAAAATCACATGATCATCTTGATAGACACAGAAAAAGCTTTTGACAAAGTCCAACACCTGTTCATGATAAAAACTCTACAGAATCTCAGAATAGATGGTATGCACCTCAATCTCATTAATGCCATTTATGACAAACTAAAAGCCAACATTATACTAAATGGACAAAAATTGAAAGCCTTCACTCTAAAATCAGGAACAAGACAAGGATGTCCACTATCACCATTCCTATTCAGTGTAATTCTGGAAATATTAGCCAGAGCAATCAGACAAGAGGGAGAAATAAAAGGAATAAAAATAGGAAAAGAAGACTTTAAATTATCATTATTTTCAAATGACAAGATCCTCTATATAGAAGACCTCAAAAACTCCATTAAAAGACTACTAGAGGTAATAAACAAATTCAGCAGCATATCTGGATACAAAGTCAACACTCAAAAATCAATAGCATTCCTGTACACAAACAAAAAACTCAACGAGAGAGAAATTATGGAAATATCACCTTTCAAAATACCATCTAAAAAAATCAGGTACTTAGGAATTAACCTAACTAAGAATATAAACAACCTATATGCTGAAAATTAGACTACTTTAAAAAAGGAGATTGAAGAGGATATTAGAAAATGGAAGGATATTCCTTGCTCTTGGTTAGGAATTGTGAAAATGGCCATACTCCCAAAATTGTTATATAGTTGTTATACATTGTATGACATTGTTCACAATGTTCACATTGTGTGAATGCATTGTTCACAATGTCATACATTGTGAAAATGGCCATACTCCCAAAATTGTTATACAGATTCAATGTAATGCAAATCAAAATATCAGTAACATACCTTATAGTTCTAGAGAAAATATTCCTAAAATTCATTTGGAAACAGAAGAAACATAATAACAAAAGTGATTCTGGGCATCAAAGGCAAGACAGGAAGGTACCTCAATTCTATACTACAAAGCCACAGCAATAAAATCAGCATGGTACTGGCAAAGAAATAGACCTGAGGATCAATGGGACAGATTAGAAGATACAAACACTACTACAAAGACACTCAGCCACCTTATATTTGACAAAGGGGCCAAACATGTTCACTGGAAAAAAGATAGCCTCTTTAATAAATGGTTTTGGAAAAATTGGCTTTCCACATGCCGAAGACTGAAAATAGCCCCATACCTATCACCATACACTAAACTAAATTCAAAATGGATCAAGGATCTAAACATTAAAATAGAAACTAAATCTCCTGGAGGACAAGGTAGGTAGAAGTCTTGGAGATATAGGGACAGAGAATTCATGAATAAAATGCAATCCGCAAGGGAACTACTTCAAAGAATCAACAACTAGGATCTCATATTATTGAAAAGTTTGTGTACTTCAAAAGAAAGCACCAACAAACTGAAAAGAAAACCCACAGAATGGGAAAGAATTTTAGCCAACAATCCCTCAGACAAAGGACTTATATCCAGAACATATAAAGAACTGAAAAACATCAAACCCCCCAAATTCAAAGACCCTCTCCAAAAATGGACATCGGAGATGAGCATACAGTTCTCAGATGAAGATACACAAATGGCAAATAAATACATGAAGAAATGTTAACCATCACTGGCCATTCGAGAAGTGCAAATTAAAACAGCATTGAAATTTTATTTCATCCCGGAAAGAATGGCTGCCATCAAGGAAACAACTGATAACAAATGTTGGCTAGGCTGTGGGGATGAAAAAAGAAACACTTCTCCACTGTTGGGAGTGCAACCCCTGTGGAAATCAGTACGGAGATTCCTCAGAAAACTAGGGTTGGAGGTTCAATTCAATCCAGCTATTCCCCTCCTGAGTATTTTCCCAGAAAAATTGAAAAGGTCATGTCACAGAGATATATGTGCACCCATGTTCATAGCAGTACAATTTGTGATAGCTGAAACTTGGAAGGAACCAAAATGCTCATCAATTGCAAAATGGATGAAAAAATGTGGTTCTTCTATACAATGGATACTACTCAGATATAAAAAAGATGATATTGAGGCCTTTATATGTAAATGGAGGCAACTTGAGATTATCCTCATTAGTGAAATAAACAAGACTCACATTAGTAAATATCACATTGTCTCTCTAGTGTAAAAAATAATAAAAACTGACAAAATAATGGGATACAAAAAGCATAATAGATGTGAAAGTGAAAGAGCAGGAAATTGCTCTAAAGGGTATAACAGTATGTACAGTGTGTAAGATAGATGACCATATTGCTGAATTTCTGTTGGATCACTGACCAGAAGGGTTTGCACTGTTAACGCTTGAGTGCTAGCCACTTTTTATGCTTTGATTTTGTGACTTTAGCAATTATTTTTAAGACAACAATGGGTAATGTATCAACTGTCGATTTTATGATGTTAATTTTTTTGAATTAGGTATTGTTCTACCTTTTTTCTGTTTTTCTATTTTTTAAAATTTTCTTTTCTTTCTTTGAAAAAATAATAACAATATGCAATATAACAACCATTGTTAAATTTCTTTCCTTCTGTTTTGAAAACCTACATTGTTATTGTTTTGGGTTTGTTTTTGTTGTTTACTTCTTTTGCTTTTTGTTTTTCTTTTTTGACTTTTTTCTTTTTAAAATAAAAAAAATCAGTTTATCTCTCTTAACTTTAAGGCATGGCCCTGATTAGGTATGACTGAATAAATCAAAAGAAAAAAATGGTATGTCATCCTCTATTTTAGGAAATAGACATTTCCTTAAAAAAAAAACCCTCTGGTTGTGAGTAAATGCTTATTCTGGAATATTTGACAACTTGCTTTGAGGTCACCATGTATAAATTCAACATGTATAAATTCAAATAAGCGTTAATTAAATATTTCATTTTCTCTGTGTCAGATATATGATGTTAGTGATGTAACAGTGGAGCTCACATTCAAGACAAAAAAAAAATTTGGGCAGACAGCTATAATGGCAACCAGTGCTGACAGCTATAAAGAGAAGCAATCAGAGTAAGGGATGGAGAATTAGGGGGGCAGACACTGGAATGGTGAGCAAAGCCAACCCGAGGGGGTGACTTTTGCATGAAGTCATGACTAGGTTGTACTTATCTACAGAGGGCACAATCAATACCAAATCCTGCAGCAGGAGTATGTGGCCATGCCATGCTGGAAGAAGAGCAAGGAGTAAGGAGAAGAGTGTGGGAAGTAAGAGTGAGGGTCTGCAGGAGTCGAGTAATTCTAAGTCTGGTAGACTGTGGTCAGGACTCATGGCTTTGTCACCAGGGCTCACAGACCCAGAGTTGAACCAAAAGGATCTGTTTGAGTGGTAGAATCTGGTCTATACTTCACAGCACCATCTTGAATTGCAGAAAAGAAAGAAACGAAAGGGGGTGACTACACTGGGTGTGGAAGCCAGAAGGAAAGGTGAGATTGCCCTTAATAGCAATGGGCCACAAGGAAAAGGTCTCAAATTGATGCCAGTGGGCCTTGGAAATATCACACCTCAGACAAGACTTTACCTCCATTGGGATTGTCACGCCAGCATGTGATTAAGAGAGCAAATGGACCCTTGAGGGGTACTTTCCAGGTGAGAGACAGCCTAGGTGTTGTAGTGGGTTCTGTCACCATAAATGCAAGACCCAAAAATAGCACAGCATAAACCTTTAGGTCCAGGATGTATCTTGGAAGATCTTTTGGTTCCCAAAAGTTACATAAAACCAGGAATCTTAAGTGAATTTGCTTCTTAAATGGAGTTTAATCAGACCAGTGACTGCCAGGAGTGACTAGGGAGAGATTTGGGGATGAATATGGGGAAATGATGGTCATGGCCCAGGTTTATCCTGCCTGATCAGCAAGGGACCTGGCCTCACTCATCTGAGGCTTCTCCCCAGGGTTGTCAGCTTCCAATCATATCTGACTTGTCATGAGTGGCTAAGCTGGCTCTAGGGTCCAGAGATAGCCTGCAGGCAAAGAGCAAGATGCAGAGCTGGGTTCTGAAGGGGTAAGTTTGAGGGATATGGAGCAAGAGCCACAAATACTCTGCCACCATCATCAGGTCTGTTGCCACTCAGGTGGCCATGCCATATAAATGGCAATGTTTGAAATCTCGCAAACAGTACCTTCTACTTTCTGCCCTGCTCCCCAAGGTGTGGCTCTGTGAGATGGGCAGTGCAAGAGAAATCTGTGCTCCATAATATCTGTGATCCAGCCTTTAGTGAAATTTATTGTCTCTCTAGAGAACATGGCAGTTGCAGTGAGAAATTATGGTGAACTCCACACAGTTCAGTTATGATACTCACAGTAACTCTTTCAGGAACTCAATCAAAGGAAAGAAATAAAAGGAAATAATGGCTCATTATTCAAAGTGATGTTATCCTATGTTTGTAAATATTTGTGGAAAAAAGCTTAAGAAGCCAGTGGTATCTTTTCTGGACACTATCAACTGATGTTTTTCTCTCTGTCTATCTCCTCTAGTTGACATCCCCGGGACACGTGATTCCAAATTATTTAATGAAAGGTACTCTTTCTTGGCAGGCAGTGCAAATGTGATATGATTTATTTAAAACACTTTCCTTCTAGGTTAAGACTTTGATTCTGTGTCAGAATTGATCTGGAAGAAAATCATTTATGTGTAAGTTTTAACTAGATTATGAGATGAAGATACCCCTCCCTTCTCTCTGTGTGTGTGTTACGCACAGTTGCATGGAAATAGTGACCTGGATTTAACTCTAGTGATATAAGCAAGGCTGTTGTGAGGCAGGAATGACTTCATCAGGAAATCCTCATTCAAAGTTCCAAATATACAAATAGATGCCTTTTATTCTGCTCTGAATCAAAATGATGCCATGTCCTGTAATTAAGGATGTTACTAACCAGGTTGAATGGGACTCAGCCAGGCTTTGCCTTTGTGTCTCTGACAGTCATCTCAAAGTTCAGCATCTTGAGGCTGAGACCTGCCTCGTTTGGCAGACCTTCAGTTCTGTTTCCAAATTTATCTTAAGCCATAAAATGTTCATTTAATCTTTACCTCAGGTTAGGAGCCCTGTTAATTGCTTGACTCTAGATGCAAAAATATTTGTGTATTTCAGGTAGGTTGCCATGCAGCCAAGAATAAGATAGAGTAGTAACTGGAAGAAATTCCTGTCAGGTGAGCTAAATTGTCACTGAGCTACAGAATTTAAATTAAAAAGCTGTTGTCAAATGCAAATATACATGGGAGTGGGTCAATAGATAACATTGGATTATTCTTTCTTTCCTGCAGGAAGTTATATGCAGCCCTTAGTCTTTCTAAATATTAACTTCTCAAACTGACCAGGTAACTTGCTAGTGGGGTTCTACACAAGGGCAGGATGAAATGGTCTGTTAGACAGAGACATCAGCACACAGGACGTGTAGAGCAGCAATTCAAACATATCTGAAGCAAGCAGCTCTTTCTCAGAGACACAAATCTGGAAGCCTCCTCACCCTGCAGTCCAAGGCTGTGTGGGATCTCTCCCCGTGGCCTTCAGAAGAGGAGAATGCTGCCCACATTTTCCAGCTGCAGAGATCACCCTTGATGATGAGATAATGCCTGCACTCGCAGAGTCTCCTGTCCTGTCTTCTGGACCACCCCCATCAAATTCTATCTTTGCTTTAGGCCATGACTCATGACCTCCCCCCACCCCTCAGTCAGCTGTGACTCATAGCAGAGGCCAGATAAACCCAGTGCTGAGCGGCAGGGGTGGGAGAGCTATGGTGTGTGTGTGTGTGTGTGTGTGTGTGTGTGTGTGTGTTCCTTTTTCTTGCCTAATGAGAAAAGTGAGGTCAAATGGTCAAGTGGTAAGAATATTCTCCATAAGACTTTTATTTATTTATTTGTTGCCTTTAATCTGGGGGAATTCCTATATTGAATAGGAGATTCAGGTGGGTGTTCCCTTTTAAGGTAACACAATACTATGGTACAAACTCCAACCTTTGGGATTAATCTACCTTTGATTGATGGCAAAAGCAGTCCCCATTTATTTATTTTTACTGTAACCTTGTCCTTTACGGTGTGGCCTTACAGCTGACCCAGTTAAGGCAGGGATGCTCTTCTTTCCCTTCTTGAGTCTGTGTTTGGAGTGCAGTTGCTCTGGTCAGAAGAGGCTACTGCAATGATACTATGCCAGTGTGGGACCCAAGCATTAGGGCAATCTCATGTGGAAGAGCCCTATCATCTGAGCTGAGGCAGCCCTGAGGCCAAGCAGATAGCAGGTACCTACTCCTCACTAGAGATAAATGGGTGGAACTGGCTGAAATCGGCCAAATTCGCATACAAAAGAAGAATACTGCTCAACTGATCTCTAGCTGCATGAGAGAAACAAACAAACAAACAAACAAACACAGGATTGTGGTTTTAACCACTAGTTTGTCACCATGGTAGTAGATAACAGATGTACTACCTTTGTATATTTTAACTCAAGTAGATGGACTGATATTTTTAGATTCAGATCTTTACACTATGTGTTTCAAGAGATCTTACTTCTACACCCTCTCAATTCTTGTCACATCACAGCTCAGAGACTCTCCAAAGTAGGAGAAATTTAAGGTCTTAAAATATGTTACATTCATTTATTAATAGAGTGTTTTGCCCCATGCTGACCTTCACAGATTATCAATTCTAGATGACAGTGTGGGACCCATTGTATTGGTTTGCTCAGGCTGCCATTGCAAACAGCTGCAGACATCCACATCACTCCCACTAATTCCAAAATTATCTTAACCTAATATTCAAAGTTAATCCAAAGACCCCCCACACACACACACACACATGGAGACACACACACAAGTTCTCCCAAATTTGTGCCTCTTACCTAGCTCTTACTTATGTTTTGAATGATTTTTTCCAGAATATCACTTTCAAAAATCCCATACAAATTCTTGAACATCCAAAACTTCCTCCAATTGTAGTGAGGCCCTGCCAAGTATTTTGGTGCTACAGTAGACTTGTCCATCTCTTACTGCCCATTTTGTAGACTTTCGGTCTTGTTTCATGTAGGCTGCTTCTGTGAAATGGAATTGCTGTAACACTTCCGTTCCCAAATGCTCCTTTTAGCAAAGACATCTGTTCACTAGCAGAAGTGTGTAGCAAAATTTCACTTCCTTTGGGCAACTCCACATTGGGTGATGAACATGAATGTGACTATCTTTCCTAGAATCATGGCATAATTAAATTTGTGAATAGGAGTTCCACTGTGTACCTTGTTCACTTCTGCATTTTGTACAGTTACCACTGTAATGTCTTATATAATGTAGGTATCTGTTCAAAAGACTACTGTGGCCAACAGTTTCCTTATTTTCCTTCTAGTTTTGGACATGCAACCTCCTTTGCAGCTAAGACAAGACATATGACTGAATTTTGGACAAAAGTAGTGTTTCACACAATTAGACTTCACTATGTATTAATTATCTTTTCATGCCATGGACTTATGATTCCATCTATGAACTAATCCACTGCTAAAGTCAGAGCCCTCAAGATTCCCTCACTTCTCCAAAACCCATCAACTGGGTTTAATGAAATGAGCCTTTTGGGGAACTCAAAGTCTTAGCCATGACACTGATGTTGCTCATTTAGGTATTCTTTGCTCCTTGTTTGATACCTGCAGAAAAGATATGACATGACATAGAATATGTGATTATAGAAGCTAATGCTTGACTCATATGACCATTCTGAAAGAAAATAAGTTATAATATATGTAAGTAGTAGCTGAAGACATTTGATGAGATACAAACCATCTTGAGTCTTTCCAGTATGTGCACAGAGATGTATCCCCTTCAGTCTGTGACAGTCCACCTTGTCATGGCTTTCTTTATCTCCTTGCCATTTGTAGCCTGCCTGTGGTGCTGTCTCTCTGTCCCTTTTAGTCTCTAATCTGTAGAGACCTCATATGATTTACTCCACTATATTTGTTGCTTCATTCCATTCTGAGAGAGCTTCCTCACCTTCATGGCTATAACATTAAATTTTCTGCAAAAGATGCTCCCATGTGCACCTGTATCCGTTATCTCCCTGTTACCGCTCCTCCTTGTTTCCCCAGTAAGTTCCAGGGCCATTCCTTTTGACTTCCCTGTGATGTCCACAGAAGGAGTGTGAGTGGAGAAGTCCAGTCTCTATCCCACCAATGATGCATTTTACTACTTTAGGCTTCTTGGGATCTTCGATGCTCACAAAAGTTACGGGAGTGGGTAAATAAGAGGTACTTGTTAGCAGCCTCCAGACCTTAGCCTTCTTGCACTGTGAAAA
>PVJX010026402.1:0-25843 GCA_004027295.1 Dolichotis patagonum | reverse complement strand
CTACTTTTTTCATTGACTCCAATCAATTTGTCTCACCTAGTAGCTGCTGGATTGAGTTTTCATAGTCCCTTTCTCTTTGGGGGAAATCTTTCTTTTCCTGATCACTAATGGCAAGGCTGTCTTTGATATCTGAGACCCTAGCTTCATATTGTTCTAATCTACTTCAAGTATTCAGTGTAAATTTTATTATTTTATTATTGATTGTGATTTATAAATTCCATTTCTTTCCTATGCTGAGCATTCATTGCTTCCATAATTTTCTTATGCTTGTCTAGTTTTTGTCTGTATCTTCTCTAGAATCACTAAGCATGGCCTTTATTTTGGACACAATCTTGATAGTTGTCTGAGAGATTATTTCTGATTTGATTTTTTCTAGAACCTCATTCAACTACTTTATTGTTACTATTTCACAGAGATGGGTCCTGTTAAGTACAAAGTAACAGACATTATAGATAAAATAATCTTTTGACTGACTGGATGTTGTATTAATTAATTATTGTATTAACCCAAATGATTTGGGTTTCCATAAAAACACATATTTTATTTTATGTACAATACTCTACAAAATATTATTATCAGGTTAAATACTTCTGTCCATTTTTCCTTCAAAGTAATTTCAAATGCAAAAGCCTCATCTGGATGGTTAGTTAACTGGATTAGCTGCTTTCTGCTAATTTCAAGTTTTTGTACATATAATATTTAATAAAGCATAGATAAATTAGGCTATGGAAATTCTCTGGAAATTCTACAAACACAGAAGATTTGACTAATCTAATGAAAATATTCCTTTGACTTTCATAAAGCTAATTTCATCTACCATGAGCATGCTAAAAATAATGGTGGAAGGTATCATCCATTTGAATTTACTAACAACCTCATGTTCCAAGTTATATTTGAACTTAACCTCCTCTGAAGGGAAGAACTTTTACATACTGTTTCCTTTGCCTTTCTTTCTTTTTGCCTCCTGCCTCACAAAGACACTTATTAGGGAAACTTTTCCAGGACATAATGATTCTGTACTGAGACCTGTGTTGCACTCAGTGATATATAGAGTGATCCAACATGGATAATGTTCAAATTACAGATGAATTTATTATTGTAAAAGGTACATTGTCATTAATCTCCCTCAAAATACATCCTCATGCTTTAAACACACTTATCCTATCATTCTCACCACTTTCCAAAATTGTTCTGCAAGTCCTATTTTGTGAATGTTCTAGTTGCCCTCTCATGGCCTAAACTGATGCAAAATCTTTACTTTTTAAGGTCATTTAGACTTTGGGAAACAACTAGAAGTCTTATAGTGTTAGATCTGGTAAATATTTTTATTTGACAGAAAGTTCCATGCCAGAATGGTATATGACATGAAGTATAGAGAATGAAACCATTTGCCCTTTTCCTCAGGCTGTTTCCTATGTACATTGCTTCTTAAATGCTCTAGCAAGCTCTTTTAATATTGAGAATTCACAGCAGTGATCTTGGGTAAAAACTCAGGTTGTACAATTCTGTCAAGGTTGAAAAATACAATCCATACCGTATTTTTTAAACCTTTTAAAATTTTATTAGTACATATTATAGTGTATAATGCCTATATTCATGGTAGGGAGTTCCTACATGCGTGCAATGTATCTTAGCTTGCTTTACTTCCCCTTCATCTCTCTTCCTTCCTCCTCCCTCCACCTCTTAGTTTCCTTCCCATTTGAAAAACAAAATCTTGGTGTTAGTTTCTGATTGATAACTTTTTTTCAGGCAGAGAGCTAGATTATTTCCATTGAGAACTCTGAATCTTGGGCTCAGAATCATAACTAGAGCTTTACCTCCAGGTATGACATGTTTTAAATGCATCTGCTTTGAGCCAATGCTTCTCAAAGATCTCAATTTTTAGTTTGGATGGCATTTGGCAGCAACATTCACCAGTTTGAGATCACGTCTTTTAATAGTCACAGTCAGTAGGAAAAAAGATGTCATCTGTAAAGGAGAAAATAAAAAAAATCACAAAAAGGAAAGCATTTCTTCAGGAGCTAGCAATACTACCTTTCTTTGGAGACTTTAATAAAAGAAATAGTGGTCTCAGTTGATAAAAAGCCGCAAGGTATAGTCATCATCTAAGGTTTTAACTTGCAGTTACACTTTGGATATCTCTGTACAATATTATATCTATCATTCTTAGTGGGTCCAAGACTGTTGTGGTTATTCAATATAACACATTTAAATGAAAAATAAGAGAGTGAATGGAATACTCCGAGCAGAGCAATATTAGTATCAATTGTTAATTGGTATACTCTACATGCAATACGTAACAGCCCCATTATTCAGTATTCAGACATGAAAGTTGATGAGCATCAATTCAGGCAGAAAGTCTTCTGTGTGAAATATCTTTCACTGTATCAGTTATGGTATTGTTTTTAAAATGATCAACTGCCAATTAGCAAAAAGATGTCATTAAATATCTTAGGCTAATGAGACCATCTGTCATATGAAACTTTAACTGTCACTAAAAGCAAAAACCTACTTGACAACCATTTATTTAGTTACAAAAGACATTTATAATATTTATATTATAGTATCAGTATGTGATAACTAAATGTTCTTGAATTTTAAAGAATTCTTTTACAGATAAAAGGGAATGATTACAATGATTATAAAATACTGGAGCTGAATTAAGGTCAGCATCAACAATGTTCTGACTAAATGCCCATGACTGGCCTACTAGAGTATCTGAAATATATTAGTGTCTGGACAAAAGACAATGGAGACTTCCTAAAAATACAGAGCAAGGATTGGATGATAAAACTGTTTAAATCTTTCAGATAAATTTATTTGAAGATTTATAAAGGGACACATGGAAAGAAGGAAGGAAAACTCTCTTAGAAAGCATGGATTTTATAAGCTATCGTGGTGTGAAAGATAAAGTTCCATGGAGGCCCTGTGGTGCCTAGCTGGTGTGGGCATGGTAATATGCATCTGAAAGCTCTTTCCTTATATCTTTATTGCATCCCAGTTTTCCATCAGCTTCCTGTTGTAGGTAGACATCCCATTTGATGGAAGGCTACACAATTTCGTGTGATAGAGCAGCCCTAAAAATTAGATGCGCTGTCTCTGAGGCTCTATGTTCTCTGCATTACACTACACAAATGTTTTTCATATTCTGCCATTTTGTGAAACTGAAATGGTCCCCTTGGTCCGATGCAATATTCACTGCAAGTTCCTACTTGAGTGTCAAATGTGGAGACTCCATGGGCTGCTAGTTTAATTGAGAGAGTGTGGAATAGCCCGTGCTAGTCTTCATAGTTAGGATAAGCACATTCCTCAGCGGTCTGGAAACATCTGAGCCCAGAGGAGTTCCTGATTTCTGCACGCAGAATGCAGAGGCAGCAAAGAGGATGGATAATGTGCTCTGTTCATGCAGTTATGTAGGGACAGTTGCATAATCTTTCTAGAAAGGGCAAGGGTTCATGCAAGTAATTTCCTTCAGTCACTTAAAATAACTATTCACTATCATTTTTAAAATGTCTAATGCTAAAAAAACAACAGAAAAACAAATAGTCCCCAAAAGATGTTTATAAATCATGGAGAGTTTTAGGTAAATATTGTGGAAATTCATGTAATTTTTAAAAAACAGATGAGACAGCAAAGAGGACTGTACTTATTTACCAAAAATATATTTATAACACAATTAACCAACATTAAATAAACAGACTTAAAACTTCTTTAAAATACACTTTTCAATTTTTTGTCTGATAAATCTCAAGGAACCTAAGGATTCTGAAACACACTGACAGCTTCTATGTTAATATGATCATTACACAGTGTTATAGTACAACTTTTCTTTGTATTAATATTTATTTCAGTTATGGTAGAACTGCAATTTTCTATAACATGCTGTATTTTTATTTTGATTTCCTGCAGCTTGCACTCATTTGGATGTCAAATTTGCCTGGCCTATTCTCAAACTACAACATTTTTTCTCTAGAGAACAAATTATCCCTGTTACATGTGTTCTCTTAACTTCAGGGAACATTCCAAAAAACAATTTACATAGAAGACTGACCTCATGCAGACGTCTAGCTCAGCTATTCCTTTTGAAATACTTTTAGTAAGTACAATTTCCAATTTGTTTCTTAAGAATAATATGTTACTGAATATTAATGAAGAATTGAATTTACTAAAACTATAGTCCAAATCATTAGTAAAGTGGAATTAAAATAGAAGAAATCATGAGTAAAAGTGGACATGATATCTTCTGATGTTGTCAGTAACAATATCATTAAGTTTTTTTTCAAGTATTTAGTGTCAGCTTCAATTTAAAGTAAACTTGCTTTGCATCTACAGTTACATATTCACTTATTTGTTGTAACCGGTAAAAATAAAATCACTAAATAAATTATTTGTAAATTGTATTCCGTTCTGAATGATACTAGTATTATTTATGGCTGTCTTGTTTTCTTCCCTTTCCTAATATAAATTTAGATCCTGATAAAGCTTGTATGCCAAAGATGCTTTCAGTTAATGATTAATGACATCTTATACCCATAATGATAAGCAGATAGATCAAATTTATCAATTTAGGGGCTGGAGATATAGCTCAGAAACCTAAGTGCCTGCCTGGCAAGTGCAAGGTCCTGAGTTCAATTCCTGGTACCAAAAAAAATCAATTTACATATCCAATTTTATAAAATCCTTGTTAAGAATTGCAAAAAAGTATATTTCAAAATGACATCCATTTGGCCTTTGTCTTTTCAAATAACTTTATAGGGAGTTTTCAGAAAGACACTATCAGAATGAAATTAGGAAGACAATAACAGTATACAATGCTTAAGAGAACATATAAACCAATGACAAAGGTCACCACCTCTGCTGTAATTAAGTATAAGGGATAAATGTAGAATTTTGTCTCCCTAAGCTAGAGGTTGAGTGCTTTGCTCTCATTATGAAAGGGAGGAAAATATATGTCCAGTCTCAGAGGAAAGTAAGGTATTGTAGGTTAGTAATAGTGTCTGGCTATTAGTAATCAACACCCATTCTAAAGTGGCATTTTAACACATAAGGTCTATTTTCATATATAATGAGAGATTTGAGGACACTGTCTCATGAGAGTATCAGGATATCCTTTTCTGATTCATTTTTCTTCTGTTGTAGAATAGGTTGTTGAGATTTAGTGACTTATGTCTCAGGAGGGTCATATTTGAGACCTGCTTAGCTGGTGTTGTGTCACAAAGCCTCATAAGTAGAAACTAGAATTACACTCAAATTACATTAGAATTACACTAGAATTACACTCAAACTGGGTTCATGTAGAAGGGACACTTCTGAGGTGATTTTGAAATTATTTTGTGAGTGCTAATACAAAAAGTGATAGTTTGTGTCCTCAGAACAATAAAGAAGCAAATGCTCATGTGAAATTTAGTGCAACTGAAAATATAGAGTTAGTTTTACGTCTATAGTTCCTTTAACATTTCCCACATTAACCATGAAGTTTTTCCAAAATATGATGTGAAATCCAGTGTATGTGTGGATATAAACTATGGGCATTTAAATACTGCCATTAAGGAACTCTTTTGGTCCCAATGTTAATTCATAGATTGATGTGAGAGGTTTTGATACAAAATCTATCATTGGTAAAGGAGTGAAAAATAGAGAATACCTTTCATGCAAAGGAAGAAGAATATACACAATGTAGTTTTAGAAAAATAGAGTCAATCTTTTATCCTACTGAACATCATTCATAAATACATTTCTTCTAGTAGAGCATTTAAATATTACAGAATATCTAAATAGACTGCCATGGTGCTTAACATAGTAATTAGCTATAATAGTATTTATAAAATGTTTAAAAGGTTGACACATTCAATTTAATTATATTTATGAATGCTTTAAATGTAAAATAGCTATTTTGTACTGTCAAAATGAGAATTTATTCTGAATTTATGCCATCTCCTTTGACAGTTTATCTTGAAAAGTAAAGTCAATAAACATACAATTCTTTAAAAATTGTTACAGAAAAAAATATACATCCTTAAATTCTTTTTATTCTTCCTCGGTTTATGTGAAAATCTTAACAATTGTAAAGCTATTATTGTTTTCAATCTTATCTTGAAATTCATGCATCCTCAAATGTGAGAAGAAAACAAGCTTCAATCTGTAGAAGGTTTTCCTTAATTTATATCTTGGTGCATTTGGCTGAAACGGCTAATGGGCAGCTGTGCTCCCATCTGAATGGAGCATCTGTGTAATGCCAGCACTGTGAAACCGATCGTCTGAGTTGAATTTCCTTAAACAGACCCGAATTACAATGGAGAAGGAAGTCATTTTGCAACTGAGATTGGTGGTGTTGTCATGACTTGGAAAGTGTCCCTGAAGAAGTTTTTTAACTACACAGCAAAGTTTAAACAAAAATTTATAAAATGTGTGTGCTTTATGCTCATACTTTTTGAGATGTACGAATAAGGCTTTTCGTGAAGAGCACATATTTTAATAAACACTGATTTTTGCATTCCTCACCAGGACTTTAATACATGATTGCAGCAACTGTTACTCCTGAGCATACATTCTACTGTGCTTTAAAATTAAGCAAATAAACTGAAAAAAGAGAGACACGTCACAACATAAGGATAAGCTTAAAAGAGATAAAGAATGAGCTTGTCATTCACTGTATCAGTGTCCAATTGGCATAGATTACCACTGAACATGACACATTATTACACAGTGTACGTAAGCACAGATAAAGCATTGAGTAAACATGTATCAAGCTAAAGAAGATAGATTTTTTTTTTACTCTTTAATTAGTGCTAGAATAAGAAATGTCTGTCTGGAATAAGATACTGGTCAAGTGGAGGATACAAATGTGTTATCAACATCTACACTTCTTTTAGTACTTACATGAATATGAAATGACTCCCTGAAAGTACTTTTGGCTAGAGTATTTAAAGCGGAGAAGAACAATGGGTGAGGGGAGAAAAAACCCAGACAGAAATGGCATATTTTCATGGTTAAATATACCTATTTTCTCATTCATGTGACAGTCTACGGGTTGTGTAAGTGCTGTCATTCACCCTGCAATTCAAAATGACAGCTTCTTTCTGTCTTGTAATCTTGCGATCTCCTGGGACATTCAGGCCCTTTCCTCCCAACTGACAGACAAGAATTGATAGGGCAAACCATACCAGCCTAGAGGCACAGTATATCAATTCCCATTCACAAATGCTGGTCCTGGTATGAATTGATCGTATGAGCATCGTGAAATTCCCTAGCAAGGAAGACTCTGGTTTATAGATTGCTGTACAGCTACTTGTCTATTTGGTAGTCACAACTGCATATCACAAAAGAAGATTGGGGTTTTTAGTGGACTAGCCCTAAAAATCCAGAATGATTTGCGTTAATTTTGCATTCCAAAATCTTGGAGGAAAAACCAAATTCAGTAAGGATGTAGTCCATGTGTAAATATGTTTTAATTTTTATGATATATATATATCTTGTATATATTATACTATATATTATCATATCATATATATGATAATATATTATCATATATATCCAAATGAAATAAAACAGAATAAAGTCAAAAATACCAAAACCAGGAACATGATACAGGGTTTCAAAATGAGATAATAGGAAATCAACAATGCCTATCATAAAGCCTCTTGTTATCATCCAAGTAGCTGCCAATACCATCAGACGTAATAAAGTCAAACAAAACAGAAGAGAATACAGTCAGTCAAAACAAAACAATGAAAGTGATACAGGGCTTCAAAATAAGATAATAGCATATCAACAATAGCTACCATAATACATCTCTTGGTTCAAAATAGTTTCCCATACTATCAAATAGAATAAAATCAAACAAAAGAGAATAAAATCAAACAAAACAGAGCAATGAAAATGACACAGGGCTTCAAAAGAAAATAGGAAATTAATGGCTACCACATTCCCATTTTAGAAGTTTCCTCTCCTTTCACTTTCACAATGTCTATTGTACATTTTGGCTCTAACTCTTTCAGTTTTTTTATAATAGGGAGACAACATAATATTCACCCATGTGAGTCCAAACCATTTCACCCATGAGCATGATCTCAAGTTACATCCATTTACCTACAAGAACCTAATGATTATCCTTCTTTATGGTTGAATAGCTTTCCATTGTATGAAATACTGTATCTTTCTTAGCCATTTGGCAGTTGATGGGCAAACTACCCCTGATTTTTTTCTGGTTTCCTGTTGCATAGAGCATAGTTTTCTTTTCTCTGACATTTAGTCTATAAATTTCTTTTTGAGTTAAATGTTTCTTGTATATTGCATACTGATGGACCATGGTTCTTGATCTACTCTACTTGTTTCTTTTTATTGGTAAGTTGAGGCCATCTACATTAATGGCTACAGCTAACATGCACTGGATCATCTCTGCCTTACTATTTTCTTGTGGTTGGCTCCCTACTTTTTCCCTCTGTTCAGCTGCCTGCCCTGCTCAAAAATCACCCTGTGGGTATTCCTAAAACCATGGTCATTTTTATCTTTCCCTAGAATATCCTTCATATTCTATGCAGGGATGGTTTGGTGGTCATGAGATATGTCAGCTGTTCTTTGACATGAAGTTTCTTTTTTCTCCATTAATTTTTAAACATGTTTTTTCAGGGTACACAAATCAGAGGTGGAAGATGTTTTTTTTCAGGACTTCAAATACTTCATTCCAAGTTCTTCTTGACCTGATGGTTTATATGAGAATCTGTCGTGATTCTGATGGGTTTTCCTTTATAAGTGATCTATTTCTTTTTTCTAACAGCTTTTAGTACTCTTTCATTGTGCTGAATTTCTGAGATCTTGATTATTATATGTCTAGGTATAGGTCTATTTTGGTTATGGATAGTTGAAGTTCTATATGCCTCACATACCTATATGTCAGGTCCCTTCCCAATGCTTGGGAAAATTTCTGCCATTAATTCTGTAAATAGTCTTTTTATATCATTTGTGTTGACCCCTGCTTTTTCACTGACACCTATCACTCTTAAATTATTTTTCTTTAAATTATCTGGCAGTCTTTGAACTGTTATTTCCTGATTTCTTTTTATTTTTAAGAGAGCTTTCCTAGCTGGAATACTGTCTTTATGGTCTGAGAGTCTGTCTTCAGTTTCTTTCAAGCCATTTTGCCAGTTTTCAATGGAGATTTAAATTTTCTTTGAATCTGTTTTATGCATAATTATTTTTCTCTGTAATTCTTTTTCAAGGTTTCCCTCATTTTTCTATATGCCTTTTTAAAAATCTACATATTTATTAGATACATTGGGCAACCCTTTTACTATATATATTAGTAATTTTGTATTGTTGTTGAGACAAAATACTTGAGGACCAAAATGAAGGAAGGAAGATTTGTTTATCTTATAGTTTTTGGAGGTTTCAGTCCATACTCAGTTGGTTCCAAGACAGGGTGGCATGGCTGGAGGGCACATATTTATGGCAGCCTCAGATGGCAAGAACAAAAAGGCCAAAAAGGAGAGAGTATGTTCCTTCCCTCCCTTAAATTGTATGCTGGCTACCATCCCCTGGGCAGGTGCAGCCAATCCCAATACTAGACAAAGAACCAATCAAAAACACTATACCCAGCTGCCATTAAAAGGTCCACTCCCTTATGATTGCATGAGGCTTTGGGGGAGATGTAAACAAAAACCACAACATGCTACCCCGGGACCCCCAAAGACTCATGCACATTGTTTATGCAGAAGACATTTAGCCCATCTCTAAGATTTGTCAAAGTCCTACCAGTTTCAACAATGCTGAAAAGTTCAAGTCCCAAGTCTCCTCCCAGATCTAAGGCAAACTCTTAGCTCTAACCTCCTGTACAAATGAAAACAAAGCTAAACACTTCCAGCATTCAATGCACATGATAAACATCACATTCCAAAAGGTACAAACAAGGGTATGCAAAGAGATGAGAACGAAGGAAATCCAAAATACATCAGGGAAAACATTACATCCTGAAGCTCTGTGTTTAGCTTCTGAAGTAATCTAGTTGTGAGCTTCAAAAGGCTTCAGTGACTCCACCCCCATGGCACTTCTGGTGGTTGTAGCTCAACAACTTCTCCCTTAGGTTGTCTTTGCTCCCTCCATGCAGGTTTCCTTGGATGATCCATGCTCCTGATTTTTGCCGACTTGCTAGGTTCTCTACTGTACTTTGGTTTAACTTTCACAGCTTCACACATTGCCGTCTTAGGCACTTCCAGGGCTCTCAGACCTCCTGAAATTGGGGTGAAGCCTTTTTAACCTCAGAACTTTTGCATTTTGTATGCACCTAAAACCAGTGCCATGTGGATCATGTTGATGTCAACTGCCAGTTGGAACACAGTCAAGATTTCTTCTCTCTTCATTGTAGGGGTCCAGGGCCTGGATTTCTGAGTGCTCTGAACTTATTTCTGATGAACAGATTCTCTATTCAACTGCCATCCTGGAACCTGTTGTGGCTGCCACCAGTCTGGAAGATAGTGCTCTGTGGCTTTCTCCTCAAAGCAAATAATTCACTTTTGCAGTTTTGAGCCTAAAAAGGGTGGAGACCCACCATCATTTCCCATCATTCTCCCTGGCCATCTTTTCTATTCTTTTGCTCCTTTTCAGCAATCCAGTTCTCAGCTCTATCTTTAAAGCCTCCTGCTTTACTAGAGTTTCCTTTCTGTAGTAATGCTCATAACATTTTAAATCATCCTGCTGGACTCTTTGCTCTTGATTCACAACATAATTTGGCTAAAAAGGCCCCCAAAATAGCCATGCCACCACCTCAACATTCAAATGCTTTGAAATTTCTTCTGCCAGATCAATTATTCTGCAGCCCTTAATCTTAGTCTCAGGCAAAATCTCTAGACACAAGCAAAATGCAGACAAACTTTCTGTCAAGCTGTAACACACGTTGTCTTGAGTATCACAACCTACATAGTCCTTTTTCCAGGCAGAAACTTTTCAAGGCTGGTCATTATTGGTTTTCTGGTCTTCTGAGCTCTGACCAGAGTCTCCTATGCAGAACAGCCTAAGATGTTCTAGCTCTGCTCCTTCAGGTGACATCTCTGAGTCTTTCCGAACTCTTCCCACAAGCCATTTCCAGGGCTACTGAACCACATGGTCAGGTACAGTCACAGCCAAGACCCCGCTCCTCTGGTGTCATTCTGTCTTGGTTGCTTTTCTCTCATTGCTGAGACAAAATACTTGACACCCAAATGAAGGAAGGAAAGGTTTGTTTAGCTTACAAGTTTCAGTCTGTACTCAGATGGTTCCAAGTTCAGGATGGTGTAGCTGAAATGTAACTGTTCATGGCAGCCTCAAGCAACAAGAGTGAAAAGGCAAAAGGGGTAAGCACACCACCTTCCCTTCCTTATATGGTATGCTGGCTGCTGCCCCTGTGTAAGTGCAACACTCACACTGCTAATCCCAGTGCTAGACAACAAACCAGTCACGAATGCCAGACTCAGCTGCCTTTGAAAGCCTCCTCCCATGACTCCATGAGACTTTGGGGGGAAATTTTAAAACAAACCATAACATTGTTTGCAATTTCTTCTTTTACCTGAGATACTATTTCTGATCTGATTTCTTTTACAGCCTCATGAAATGGTTTCTTTACTTCAGTTGCCATCATCCCAGAAATTTCAGGTGTTTGACTTGCAATTTCTTTCATGTGTCTTCCATATGTGTTTCTTTCATGTGTATTCCAGTCTTCTTCTGTGTAAATGGAGGACTGAGACTGCCTTTTGCTCTTTGTCTTGACATTTTCCTGGATGAGACAATTGTGGGGTCCCAGGTGCTTCCCACATTGGCTGCCCATCTGAAGTACAGGGGAATGTGTCAGGCACCTAGGTTTCTCTTAATCCGGGAAGTGGTGTCTCATGGAGTTGGCTTTTCCAGACACATGCAGCTTCTCTGAGGCATGGCTGGCTGGCTCTCCCGGCCAGTATTGTCTTCAGGTTCCTGATGACAGCTGGAGTGCATGTGGGGTCAGTAGTTTCAATTTTAAGGTTCTTTGACAATTTAAAACTTTTCTCCAAAATCAGGAAGTCAGGCACAAGACACTATAGTGGGATATGGGTGTTCTTAGAGCCCAGGCATCTCTGGTTAAAGGCACATTCCACATGGCAAGGTTGAGTTTATCTTACGTTAGCTGTGCACAACGTGGCATGATAAATGAATTAGAAAATTTTGGGAAAGTTTTCATATAATCCCATATCTAGTTAATGTGATGTTTTCCACTTTTCTAAGTGATAAAAAAACCCTCACCTATATACAAATAAACAACATATAGGCAAGCCTGCAAAGTTACTGAGACTCTTTCATTCTGCATTGTGTAAATCAAATCATGCATAGTGGATAAGTCTCATTTCACTTGATTCCTTTCATTTGGTAAGGTCTGAGTGTTAAATTCACTGTACACTCTTCAATTTTCTGATTTAAAATACATATCACCTTAGACCAGGAGAGGTTTTTGTTGTTATGTGCTACACACCCACTTTCTTTGCAAACAAACGAAGTAAAGGTATCAGAATGTATGCTTTCTGGACATGAAGTAGCTATGTAGTGCAGAGCTAGTACTAAACTTGCATAATCATTCATGCCTCCTCAACCAGGGCTGCCTTCAAATTCTTTGTTTTTGTGGTTGTTGATGATGTTGTTATTATTGGCAAGAATATATGAATGTTATCTTTGTTTTATTTAATTATGTATCTGCTGAAAGTGCAAAGCTATATATTGACATAACTTTTCTTCATTGTAATCACATTCTTTTGACATGTAATCTATAAATAAATATGATGATGAAAAACTAAAATCAAAATGCAATTGATTGTTTTACAGAGTTTTGAACTACCAGAGAAAAATAATTACAGCTGTTCTTGCAACACGAAACAGCATTAGTAAATATCATTTATGCCTGAAGTATATTGCAAACTTTCATAAAATCTATGCTTATACAAAGGTATAAAAGTGCTTGGGACTAAAAATAAAAACAACTAAGTCAAATTGGAGAATCTTGAGGTGAATGCTTTCTTTAACATATCCAGAACTTCACATAACATACAACAGAGGAAAATATATTCTTCTACTTTATTATTTTTGTATTCATTGCATAGTCATTTCAGAGAGTTATAGAGATAAACACAAAATGATATGTAAATAAAACTGGCTTTTTAAAATTTCACAGATTCGCAATGATCCCTGATACAACCTGAAGTATTGAGCAGTATTATAAGATTTTTCTGAGAAAAAATTTTGAAATGAATTAGATTGATGTTTCTGCTCTCAGGAGGCAAGATGTATGTACACAATATATAATTGTATATTTTTAACAATTAGCTGTTCTATATATAGATCCTACATATTTTGTTTTAGTGAACATTAGTTTCTTTAAAATTGGTTTTCAAAAATTCAGGCAGAAATTTTGTGGAAGAGCAGGGGTCATAAAATGAACATTTCTACTAACAATATAATAGGGGCAATCCTTGTTGTAGAAGAAGCATTAGGTATTAATTTGGCTAGGAAGAAAGTTTAATTTGGATCAATTTCCATGGTGAAATAGAAGTGTTTTTGCAACTGATTTTAATCCTTTTGCTTTTGATTCTTAGGAGGGAAGAGTTAAAAGCAGAGCTTCTCAGCTGGGATTAAACTATGTGTTGTTTTATTAAATAATCCTTGCTTTATTAAAAAAATGTTGTGGCAAGGAAATTTCCACACATTTTCATTTTATAAATACTTTCTACCTTATTTACAAACTTACATTTTTCTGAATAATTTCAAATTACAAGAGAAGAGTTTGATATTGCACTTTGCAAATGAGAAGTATCCAGTATATAAAAATAACTCTTGTAACTCTGCACTAAGGAAAAAATCCTGCTTAACATATAAACTATTTGAGCCAACACTTCAACATATAAAATATTAAAGTAATCAATAAGTGTATGAAAAATGCTTAGGACATTTAGTCCATGAGAAATTATAAGAAAAGCCATGACACAACTAAAATTAAAAAGATTATGTAATAGTTGATACATTGAGTCAACTTGAGAAGTCTAGAAGGTTAGCTAAATAATTTACCAGTTCTACATCCTAGTGAGTAGAGTACATATCCTTATTACTCTAAGATGTTCATTGTGTCAACTTGAGAAGTTTAGAAGTTTAACTAAGTGTCGTAGCAGGGGCCCAGGGTCCTCACTTTGTAAACATCCTGAGCCTGTGCAAGAGGAGGGCACAGAGATGGTGTGAGTGCTATAAACACCTGAGGGCAGGTAGCCTTCATACATATAAGGGAGGGAAAGAGGCTTGCTCCCCTAATTCTGCTTTTACTGCTTTTGCTGTCTTCTTTCACCTTGAATTGTTGCCCCTGTGTCATGCCATTCTGCCTTGAAGTTAACTGATTATAGACTGAAACCTCCACAAACTGTGGTCTAAATAATCCCTTCCTTCTTTAATTTTGGCATAGAGTATTTTGTCTCAGCAAAGACAGAAAAGTAACTAAGACAGGCTAAAAACATGAAATGCTTGTGATGTTTTGAAGCAATGAGAAATATTCATATATTGCTTCAGAAACGTAAAAGGGTTTGCTGGTTTATTATAAATTACATTCACTTACTATAAAGGAAAGTTTTGAAAGTTTGACAATTTGTCATAACAAGACAAATAATTAAACAAATTCATTCAAAACAGCCATGCTTATACCTAGACATCCAGGATAATACAAAATCCATCAGTAAATGAATGGATAAAAATAATTCTGATCAATACACATAATGGAACACTGATAAGAATAATTATAACCTGATTGTTAATATATCACAACATGATTGACTCTTACTATATAAAAACATGTGACAAATTTAGTTCATATTAAATTTTGGAGCAATTAAAACTAATCAATAGCTATAAAAATGTATCGGTAGTTATCTGAATGTTAACTCATTTGTGGGGCTGGCATAAGAGGCAAGAAGTAAGAATGTACATTTTAATTTCAGTGTTGGTTAAAATACTGCATGAATTTTTCTTTTTTATTTCTTTTTTATTTCACTTTAAAGAGAAACAATAACAAATAGTTTCAAAAAAGGATCATAGGACAGTAACAACAATTAATATATTGAATATTGCTATTTTCATAGTAGTTACTTAGAGTAGAAGATGACATGAAATACTGTCCAATCAGTAATAGCTCAAACCTTTCCTTTCAATGAAGAGAAAATAGTTGTTTAACTATCTTAACTTTCTTGTGTGTGTGTGTGTATGTCCTTTCTTTCCTTTATCCTTCCTTTCCCCCATCACAGTTTCTCCCATCACAGTTTATCTTCACATTTGCAGTTTTACCATTTCACAGTATCTACTGTACGTTTTTATCTTATTTACTTCTTCAGTTTCTCACCTGTTATGGATCGAGAACTTGTGGTCAGCTTAACGCCAGCTCGATTACGTCAGCGTGGTGCTGAGTGGAGATGTTTCACCTGAGGAAGGCTGCCAGCATAAATGGAGACATGGAGAAGGGAGAGCGTTAAGGCGTTACGGTGTTGAGACGTTGAAGTGTTGTATGTTCTCCTACGTGTTGCTGTTTGAGCTGTTAGGTTCTCCTGGAGAAGCTCTGGCCCTTACATCAAGCATTGCTTCCTGGCTCCGGAGGGGAAGACGTGTGCCACTTGGTCTACAGGATGAACTCATCACACTGGCTTCCTGGTATGTACTCAACTATGCTTGTCGTCGGAGGAGCTCGGGGCCTCCGTGTTGCTAGGATGGCTGTGGTGCTTTTCAGGACAGCCCTGGTGTTTGTTGTGTGACTTCTCGGCTCCAGCATAGAACTCTCAACCTATCAGCACAGCTCCTTCACCCTGTTGGCATAGAATTCCTAGTTTCCACTGCTGACCTTTGAGCCTTCCAGGCACGGATCCATAAAAGAGACTGGCATGAGTCCTTCTTGTGGGCTCTAGATCTCCAGTTGGACTTGTGGGAGGCATTGTCATGAGCTCTGGGTCTTTATCTGGGCTCAAGTGGGACAATGCTATGGGATTTAGGCCCTTGACTAAGTATTCTATGTCTTTGGTGTTGTGAATAGATTTCCTGCAATAACTTGTGTTAACTCTGGGTGACCATCATAAAAATAATATCATAAACTCCATGTCCTGATTCTAACTGTTCTCTCTATAACCCCTGACTAAAACATCACCATAATGAGACAAAATAATTATCAGGGAAACAGAACAAGCTCAACTAAACAACCTAATATTGAACCTCAAACTTCTAGAAAAAGAAGAACAAATCAAACCCAAAGCTCATACAAGAAAGAAATTATAAGGAATTTTTCATGACTTGCTCAGATTGTTCACTTTTAAATGTGTGCATTTTATATGAATCATGTCAATAGCACACATGATTCACATAAAATATATTCACATATTTGAAGAATACAAATATCCTAACAAAGTATTGAGAAGACTCTCCAATAATGAAGATATACAAATAGCTACTATTTACATAGAAAAAACATTCAATGTTATTAATCATGAAAAATAGAAAAGGTAAATTAAACATGCAGGATACACTACACTCTCACACAACTGTGTTAAAAGTCTAACAACATTAAGCATCAACAAATAGAAAAATGGACTTTATCTACAGTACTGAGATTATAAAAGTTGTCAAATGACTTGATAAACAATTCAACAGTTCTTAATGGTAGCATGTAACTGACATGTGATCTGGCAGGTTTACATCTATATTTTTTCAAACATGATAAAAGCTATGTATGCATTAAAATTATACAAAATGCTTTTAAGTCAGGAGAATGAAGAGAATATTATGGTGTATTCATAAAATAGGATATGTTTCAGCAATACAAATACTAATAAACAAAGTAAGATGGATAAAACAAAAATCAGTCTAAAAAACAGGTTAAACTCACCTACTATGATGAAAATTAAAAATATTTGTCTCTGAATGGTGGGTACTGGAAGTCAACATCAGGAACTTTCTAAGATAGCAATATTTATATCAATTGATAACAGTTATGCAGGTGGAACATTTATTAAAGTATCAAATCATGCAGATTTAGGTATGCACATCACCTGTCAAAAATTGTAACTCAATAGAAAAATATGGAAGATTTTAGAGAGAAAAATTTTAAAAAGAAAACTCCAAATAACCAAAAGATATAATGAGTGGACTGACATACCATATCCTCATTAAAGTAGAATTAGTGTTACTAAAATAGTAATCTTATATAATTTAATTTGTAAAGCATACACAATTACAAAAATCTAGTCCTACAATATATGATAAAATGTTATTCTTTGTTACCTGAACAAGTGTGAATGAGCCAGATAAATTAAAAAATCAAATTAATGTATCATGATGGAAAAATCTAAAGAAAGAGACAAACACATGCAAGAACTTAATATATAATGAATATTATATAAAATTAAGGAAGGAAAATTTATTTTTCAATAGTGTTAACTAACAATCTGAGAAAATATATTTATATTTCACAAGTTATACTAGAGAAAATCTTTGGGCTTTTTTTTTACAGATTTAATATAACAAATGAAAACATACAAGCACTGGAACAAACCATAAGACAGTTTTCATTAACCTAAAATTAAGGGAGGCTTTTGTAAAAATGACATGAAACCATCATAAAACATATTGATTAAATTTAAGCAAAGAATAAATGCTTTCCATAAAAGTTTTAAAAACAACAAAAGGACAAATGGCAAATAAAGATATATAGAACAACTGGAGAGCAAAACTGTTTCATAAAAAAAGATGGATATGTATAGACTTTCAGGAAAAATACACTATAAGAAGAGTTAAGACTACAAAGATATAACGATTTTCACTTAGTAAATTAAGAAAGATTGTCCAGCTGGGTGTAGAGCCATATACCTATAGTCATAGTCCCACGGAAGGCTGAATAAGAGATGGTAAATTCAAGTCCATCCTGGGAAGTTTAACAATTTCGTGGTTCCCTTTCAAGAAAGTGAAAACAATTTAAAATGGAGTTCTAACCCATTCCACTCTCAATTATGGTGATTAGCTATATCTTAACCATTACTTCAAAAGGAACCATCATTTCAATGTACAAATTACATAATAAGCTACATTCAGCATTAGTCATGGTATCTATTTTTATTCCCTTTTCAAGAAGAAACTGCACACACATAGTCAAGATAAACAGATTGCTTTCACACAGATAAAAGCACTGAGAGCTTTTACTAAACTTTTAAAATAATAATCTATGAACAATGATGCTGTCACAGGGGACAACTACATAAACAGTAAACTTCACTGAATTTCTTGGTTATTACATTTAAAAACCTTAGTTCAATCTATTTAAATTAAGGGCTATCTGGACCATGGTTCGCTTGGCATTCACTGGATATACTCAAGTACTCTCCAAAAGAAAGAGGTCACTCCCCAAAAGAAAAGGGTCTACTCTTGTTGTGCTACTGTATTATCTAGCTAGCAGATGGGAGGAGGAAAATCTGCAGGAAAAACAAGACGCCACCATCGGGGTGGCTGGCATCTGACTGCAAAGAAGCAATCAGGTGAACTTAGTACTCTGGTTCGTAACACACAGGAAGTATTTTATTTCCATGCTTTTTCATTTATTTAAATGTATCTTGTGACTGAGAGTTTTAATTGTTTTTAGTCAATGATTTTAAGTCTCACAACAAAGCACCTTTTATTGTGTCATATTGACATTCATGAATCTAGTTTTAAATATTCCTTTGTGCCTCTATTTCTAAAGGAGTAGTGATACGTAGGGTGAGTGCAACTAAAGCGATTCACAAAACAATGAAATAAAGTAAACAGAGGTCTGAACAGTTATTTACAAATTCGAAGTTTCAGGATCCCACTTGAAAGTAGCATTCTTTTTTATATTGCCACTAAAGGTCATTTTATCTTCACACTTTCTAAGAACTCCTGATAAGGAATATAAACAAAAATTTAAAATTAGTCTAAACTTCAACTAGTATTTCCCAACTCCAGCATACAACATAAAATTCTACTTTGAGAATCATAAATTTAATAACATTAGAGCATCCTAGAATACATTCATAGAAAAAACAAAAAGTATTTTCTGCCTCCTGAAAGCTGAGCAGAATGTATTTATTTATTTTTGATACAGGGTTTCGCTGTGTGATTCAGGCTGGTCTTGAAATCACTTTGTAGCACAGGCTGAAAGTGAACTCACAAAGATCTTTCTGCCTCAGCCTCCTGAGCAATGGGATTACAGGCATGTACAGGCATGTGCCTGGCTGGGCAGGATCTCTTAATGCTCTGAACAAATAAAACCAAAGTTTTAGTTTCTAAAAACCAATTTACCCATTCTTTATTTTGAGCTAGGCTTCTTGGTTTTCCCAATGTTTAATTTTTGTGGACAAAAGAGAATTTAATGAGAGACAGTTTCTGCACAGATGAATTCTTCTCTCACTTTAAAAAAAAGCTAAAATCAAATAATATTGACAGCAGTGGGTCAGCAATGTAACTTTTGTTTAAGAATGCTTATAATTAAGTAATATTTTGAAGAGGTTTCTTCTCTCTCGGACAAAGAATAAAATGTATATCTGCTAAAATTAAAGCAATTTGAAATTCAATTTATCAACCTATGGATCTGCTTTAGGAGCATGTCAGAAACACCTTTCGGCTAGGAAAAAGCTTCATTTTAGCATGTGTCCTGTATAAGCAGCCCATTTTTTTCTTCCCTTTGTCAAATTTAAGTGGAAGATTAACTTCTCAGAAATAAATGGATGCAAAAGTATGTTTACATAGTAATCACTGTAGTTGACTGTAACAGTCTGCAAATATATGGCTTAATTTTTTTTTTTGTACCAGGGATCAAACTCAGGACCTCGTACTTGCCAAGCAGGCGCTCTTGCTGCTGAGCTAAATCCCCAACCCTATGGCTTAATTTTCATTGTTAAAAGTTTTACAAATCTGTGATATACACAATTGATCATAGGGTAGATGAAAAAATCCCTCTTGAAATTTAAAAACTTGTAGAGTTTTTAAAAATAAGAATTTTCTGGAAATGAGTACTGAACTCATCAAAGATCAAAAGACATGATTTAATATTATTTTTATATAAGATGCTATCCAAAGTCTAAACTGTTTTGCTGCTCACTAGAAATGAACAATTTTTACTTCAAATGAAAATCAAGAGTTGGGAATATAGCTCGGCGGCATGGTGCATGACTGCTTTATTCCAACCTTTATTTATTTATTTATTCAATGTTTTATGTGGTCCACACTTGTTGACAGGAGGGATCATAAGAGAAATTCAAAGTCACAGGGAGGTAGAGCAGGATGAGGAACAATGAACTAAGCTAAAATAAGAGTTCTTTGGCATGAAAGGCTTAAAAAGGAGGAAGGCAGAGCCAAAAAGTAAGGTAAAAATCAATGAGAACTGTGCAAATTAAACCTCTGTTTCTGCTCTAAGGGAAGCATCACCACCAGAAGGACACAGGGAGGGAAGTTGTAAGCGCTGAGTGTTGACTCCCAGGCAAACACCAAGCAGAGTGGAAGACTCCCCAGAGAGCCACCTATCTGTGACATTCTTGAACTTGTTGCAGAAGCTCTGAGCTCCCATTACCTTCTTTGTTTACTGGCTGTCAAAGTAGCAGGGACTACTAGGATAGTTCTTAGGGTCACATGCGAAAATGCAAAAGCAATTAGCGGGCTAACCTGTTCTTACTTATGATGAGTGTACTTGAGCAAACTGCACCGTTTTTTCTTTGTTGGTTGGAAGCTTCTTCCATTTACTTTGGTGTCTGTTTGTGGACTCTGACCTTCTTAACTGGTGCTGGCGATTTCTTCATTCCCCTTGTGCCATCTATGCTAAGAATAGTTTTTGTCAAATCATTAGCAGCAGAACCCCAGAACAAAGAATTTAGGGTGCAGGGAATGTCAGAAGGGAGTGGTGAGAGCTGCTGGGTGTGCTCAAACAGAAACCCATGGAGGGAGCGGATGTGAGCACCTGCGAGGGTGTCCACGGAGGGTGCAGACTGGGTGAAAGAACTCCCAGCACCCTCAGATCAGGGAAGGCTCTAAGGATTGGGTACTTGAACACTGGTGCTCAGCCCCACCATCCTATGCAACAGTTGAAAGTCCTAACAAATCACAGCTCAGGCTCATCATACACTCAGAAGCACATCTGAAACACAGCTGAGCTCCGCCTGCCCAAGGAACCGGAAGCCTCGCAGTGGTCTCTTAAGGGGGCACCTTTTATTTTTGCATTCGTCTCTATGTGTTTCTTTTCATTTTTTCCTTCTGTTTTGTTTATGTGTGTGAGATGTTTTCACAATGGAAAAACTAAGTAATGCTTTAGTTTAAGTTCACAAAAAGTAGAAACTTGGGAAAATCCTTATTTCTCCAAAAGCAGATGTCAAAGGCACTGAAATAGAAAACATTGGAGGCAAAGAACTAAAAAACAGGCAAGAACAATAAAAAACAAAACAAAATGAAAATACCTTAAAATGTTGAATATATCAAAGAAGAAAAAGTAAGCAAATATGAGATGCTTAGTGAGTTTAAAGAGGGTTTAATTAAACATATAAAGGACTTAACAGAATGTTCAGTGAACTTAAAAAAATATAAACAATAAGTTGAATCAATTAAATTAGAAAATACAAAGTATCAATGATCATTTGGTAAGAAGTCAGAAATTATGAAATGAAACCACACAGAAATCCAGAATGTGAAAAATTCAATTAAAGTATTCATAGCATATAAAGCTAATGTGAGAAAACCTTCCATCAACTTGAAAATAAATGTAATATAGAAGACCGTGCAGTGATCCCATTAACTTTAGTCGGACATGATCAAAAATCGAGCCAACAAATACTGATTACTCAAAAACAAAACACAAAAACAAAATCTTGAAAATTACTGGAGTAAAAAAAAATTTGAAGATTACTCAAGATGTACTAATAATTAATTCACCAAACCTTAGCAGCAGTAAAGAATTCTAGGTAAGGAATACAAATTTAAGTTAAGTAAGGCTTTTTAGATTCCAATGTAGCCATGACCAAAGAAAGACTTCTCCACAACACATACTAGAAATCAACAGAAACAGAGAACATTAGAAGTGGCTAGAGAAATACACCAAGTAGCTTATTAACTTAGCCTGGCAAGACAAGCAGATTACTCAGCACTCACCTTCAGTGCCAAGAGAACTTGGAACAAACACATTCAACCCCTCCTCTCAGGGAACATATTATAGATCCAAAGTTCTATATATTGTAAAGTTGTCTCTCAAAATTGATGTAGAAATAAAGACCTGCTATGAAAAACAGATCCTACAGAAATTTATAGCTAGTATTGCAAAAAATACTTCACGGAATTCTGCCTTGGATGCCTTGGACTGTGAACTGAAACCTCCCAATCTTTGAGACTAATAGATATAAATTGTTTAAATTATAGGTGTCAGTTATTTTGTTTTTGTGACAGAAAAGCAAACTAATACACTACTGTAAGAAGCCACCATGGAATTTATATGAAAATATAAATTAAACCCATGGAAATTAATAAATGACATGTAAGTAAATCTACATATCTACAACCATCTTCTTTTTAAAAAAAGAAGTAAAACATACATTGAACAAAAGATAGCCTTAACAAATAGTGCTTGGACAGTGACTATCCACCTCTAGCACACTAAAACTAGATTTCTACTTCTCATTCTTCACAAAATTCAGTTCAAATGGATGAAAGACTTTAGTGTAAGCCCCAAAACCTTATAACTACTAGAAGGAAACAGAAGAAACACTTTAAAATATTTGTATATGAAATGATTTCTTTAAGAGGATTCCAATATTTTAGCAAATACAAGAAAAATTGACAAATTGGACTACATCAAATTCATCAAGCATCTTCATAACAAAGACAATCAACTCAGGGACAGATAGCCAATAGAACAGGAGAAAACATTTTCTGATTATTTTTCCTACAGAGGATATTAGTATATCAAAAATATAAAGAATTTAAAAGATTTAGCACCAAAAGAAGAAAACATCCAATAAATGGTCTAGTGGGTTGAACAGACTTTTCTCAAAAGTTGTACTGCAAAGAGATGTGTGAAAAAAAATTGCTTAATAGCTTAGCTGTGAGGAAATTGCCAACCAAATCAAATGTGATTCCAATTCAATTCAGTTAACACAAATACTGTGAAAAAATTAAGAAATTCTAGCAATAATGTGGGGAAAAGGAAACTTTATACAGTCTTGATTAGAATGTAAAATTATACAGCCACTATGGAAACTGTATAGAGGTGTCTCAAATAAACAAAACTATGATATGCTCCAGATAAAACACTTTCGTATATGTTTGCAAAGGAAACAAGGTGGGAATACTAGAGATACTGCATATCGATGCCTATCACACTACTATTCACAATAGTCAAGTTGTGTAATCAACCTAGATGCCTATCAACAGTTGAATGGATAAAGAGATGTGGTATACATACACAATGGAATATTATTCATCCACAAAAGAGAATGAAATCATATAATTTACAGGAAAATTGATGAAACCCCATATCACCATTTTAAGTCATATAAAACAGACTAAAAGAACAACATTCGCATGATTTGTATAATTTGTGAAAACTGAGGATAAGGTGACACAAAAGTCAAAGGAAATCCACTAGTGAAGTAAAAACAGAACAAAAGGAGTTTGAAAGGAAAAATGGTTGTAGTGACTATAGATACAATGCAAAGAAGATATATGTGTATGTAAATATCCCAGTGAAAGCAATCTACAATTAATATACAATGATGTGTATAAAAAGGGAATAATTGGGCTTCATTGGTTTTCTGTCTCACCAGTGCCAAGTTAATATGACAAGAAGTAAAGTGCATACCCGGTATTTTTATCCATACTGATAGAGTGGGGAGGCACACCAAACATCAGTGTCACAGGACAACTTGTGGAAAAATCCATATTTCCACTTTAACCAAGCTGCAATCACAAGTTGTATGTTGATGTTGCCAGGTGTAGCCTCTAGTAGAGTCAATTTCTGTATATCCAAAGCAAGCACCCAACCTTTCCCCTCCCAGAGTGGAATGAAGGGTTACATGTAAAAGGAGAAGATTTCAGTCAGACCCAGTTCCTCAAAACATAATACATGAAACGTCATTTATCCTGAAAGTCACTTTTGATGTCAAGAACTAGAAAGAACCAAAACAGAATAAGAAAGGAAACAAATCATAAGATGTCAGTGTTAGAAATATCTGGCAACAGTTTTAAATGAACAATCATTAAAATGACTTAACAATAATTTAATGTCATTCATAATAAATTATTAAATCAAGTCAACAAATAAAATGACTCAAAACAATAGAAGAATCAAAAAGAAAAAATGGAAATTTTATAGCTGAAAATGTAGAAATGAAGGAAATACTGAGAACAAAATCTCCTTAAATTATTGAGTCAGTATCAGAATAGAAGGGACAGAGGACAGAATCTTTGAATTAAAAGCAGCTGCATCCTGACATTTCTATAGTAGGCACTTTAATTGTAGAAAAATTCATAGAGACATTAAGAACTCCACTGTAGTATTGACATATTTTGTCTTCCAAAAACATAATAAGGAACCCTCTGCCTTTTTACAGTCTTTTTTATTGCTGAAGTAATATTAGTTAAAGCCATCTATTGTTTACAAACATCTCAGAAGGAAGAATAAACACTACAGAACTATGGTTATAGAACTATGTAGTCTAAACTTAGGGTACATAGCAGGCATTTGGCAACTACATGGTATCATATATATGTTTCAGTATTCATCTAGTTGTAACCATTTATCTTTATATGGAGCTTTAATATTTACAAAAAACATCTTCAAATATATACAAAACTGTATATACCAACTAGTGTTTTATGCTAAAATTATAAATCACATACTGCTTTCTAATTCTGAAATAATGAAAGTAAATTCAACAAGTCCAGTTTCTTAGCAAAGAGATTTTAGAATGTTCAATAACAATCTCAACCAACCTGAATAAGAGGTTATTTTGTTGCAGACCCTAAGTGTTTATTAACCTAACCCTATGTGATGGGTACTGTTACATCTATACTTCACAGGTCAGGAAACTGGGGAAAGGACATGGAAGTAAGTTTCCTAAGCACTTGGGCTGATATTCAATTCCAGGCTGCCTGACACCATAGTTTGTAAGTATAACCACTAAAGTAAAAGGAAAGAGAATACCTTTCATAATTCATTATATTTCAATAGAATGAAGTTCAGAGCTGTCATAACATTAAAAAAATCACCTATTGTTACATAAGCTTATTTACACAGAAACTAATGGAGCACAAAAATTGTATAGTTGTCAAATGACACAGGACAGATACTGTAATTTTTAGAATAGCATGCCTCATGATCAGTGGAACAGAATCAAAGGAAATTTTGTTTGCATGAAATAGAAAGTTGAAAATAAAATTAACAACAGTGATACTGTAGTAAAGAGAGTGCTACAATGCTGCATGTGGTCTCCTTACCATGCTTACTAGCACTCAAAAAAAAAAAAAAGAAGCATAAAAGAAAAATTTCTCATTTCTTTGAGACACACTTACACCTGGAAGAGTAGACTAGAGACTAGAGATTAAAACCCAGGCCAGAGGTCATGATCCATACTGAGTCTGAGGTTCCTAAGATTGAGCAAATTCTCCACTGCTAAAGAAAATAATCAACATGGTAATGCAGATATCTCCTCTTGGGAATCTGAATGCTCTCAGATTTTCTTGGGCACCTGAATTCAAACTATCAAAAAAAATCTTAAAGGTAGTTATTTAGCATTTGCCTGAAGTTAAAATGATTTTGAGAAAGTTGTTTTAGGTTTTGTTGAGACTGTAAAAA
>PVJX010026401.1:0-25875 GCA_004027295.1 Dolichotis patagonum | reverse complement strand
ACTACTAGGCTACTCAGTCTAAAAAGAATATAGGACTCAAACTTTCCTAAAATTCATTTGGAAACAGAAGAGACATAGAATAGCAAAGGCAATCCTGGGCAACAAAAGCAAGGCAGGAAGCATCATAATCCATGACTTGAAATTATACTACAAAGATACTGTGATAAAATCAGTGTGGTATTGGAAAAAAAAAAAAACAGACCTGAGGATCAATGGAACAGATTAGAAGGTGCAAACACATCTATAAAGACACTCAACCACTTTATATTTGACAAAGGGGTTAAATATGCTCACTAGAAGAAAGATACCTCTTTAATAAATGGTGCTGGAAAAATTGGCTTTTCACACACTAGTTTCAAAGACTGAAACTAGACCCATGTCTATCACCATGCATTAAACTAAACTCAAAATGGATCAAAGATCTAAATATTCAAATGGAAACACTGAATCTACTGGAAGACAAAGTAGGTAGAAATCTCAAAGACATAGGGGTAGGCAGACAGTTCATGAACAAAACACAAACTGCATGGGAAACACTTCAAAGAATCAACAACTGGGATCTTATCTTATTAAAAAGTTTTTGCACTTCAAAAGAAACCACCAACAAAGTGAAAAGAAAACACATAGAATGGGAAAGAATTTTAGCCAGCAATCCCTCAGAAAAAAGGCTTATATCCAGAACATATAAAAAATTGAAAAACATTGGGACCTACAAATTCAAAGGTCCAATCCAAAAATGGGCATCTGAGATGAACATGCACTTGTCAGATGAAGATATACAAATGGCAAATAAATGCATGAAGAAATGTTCACCATCACTGGTCACTTGAGAAATGCAAATTAAAACAGCACTGAGATTCCATCTCACTCCAGAAAGAATGCCTGCCATCAAGAATTCAATGAATAGTAAATGTTGGTGGGGCTGTAGGGAAAAAGGAATGCTTCTCCATTGTGGGCGGGAACATAGACTCGTTACAATCACTGTGGAAATCATTATGGAGATTACTCAAAAACACAGGATTAGAGGTCTCATTCAATCCAGCTATTTTTCTTCTGCTTATTTTCACAGAAAAATTGAAAATGTCCTGCCACAGTGATATGTGCACACCCATGTTTATAGCAGCACAATTTGTAATAGCTAAAACTTGGAAACAACAAAGTGTCCATCAACCACAGAATGGATAAAAAAGATTTGGTATTTTGAATTAAGGGAGCCAAGAGTCTGCAGGGGAGTGGAGATTGCCTGAGATGAGTCCCCATGACCTGGGGAAAGTTGGAGACCTACTCTCCTGGCATTAGAGTTTCTGGGGAGCTACCGGGATGCTGGACTGGGTCCAGGAGATTTCAGGGCCTCAGTCGACCATGCTCAGTGGCCTTCTTTCAGTTCAGGAGGCAGAAGCCTTGCACAAGGACTCTGGGCTCATTTGGGCTGGCCTGGGGAAGCTTAAGACCAGCACTGCCAGTGGTTGAGTTCATATCCACACCCCTAGGACAGGGGATTGTGCCCTGGGGGTTCTGCTGGCCCCAGTTCCCTATGCCCAGCTTCCACCTTTCAATTTAGGGAGCCAAGTGCCTGCAGAGGAGCTGAGACTGCTCCAGTAGCTGAGGGTGCAGTAGGAGATTTGTGACACACCCAGAGGAAGCTTTGGAACACCACTCAAACCAAGGAAATAAAGAAAAATGACAAAAGGAAAGACCAAAAGGCAGGCTCAAATCTCCAACCCATCACAAGAAAGCCTGGGAGCCATGTACATAGAAGAAAATAGAAGCCATACACCTGAAATGACTGAAATGATATCAACTGAAATAAAGAAGCAACTAGGGGAAGCTATGGAGAAATTCAAATCAGAAATAATTGCCCAGGTAAAAGAAGAAATGATAAAAGTAGTGAAAGAAATAGCGAACACATCTAGTGAAGACACAGCTAAAAAGTTAGATTATAATGTCCTGGAGCATAAGAAAATGATGGAAACTTAGAATGAACAATATATTAAAGAAATACAATGCATAAAACAAATTCAAAGAGATATTCAGGAAATTAAACATTCCATTGAAAGCTGGAAAAACTGCTTGAACAAAACTGAAGATAGATTTTTAAACCTTGAAGACAATATCACAGCTAGAAATCATGAAAGGAAAGAACTCTTAGAAATAACAAAGGACCATAAAATAACAATTTAACAGCTCCAAGATTATGCAAAGAAATACAATATGAGAATGATAGTTGTCAATGAAAACACAGGAGTTGATGCAAATGACATAAATGAAAAAAAAAAAGATTTGCAAAAATAATAGCAGAAAATTTCCCAAGCATGGAAAAGAATCTGAAACATAGATAAGCAAGGCACACAGTACTCCAAACAGCCATAATCAAAATAAATCTATATCCAGAAATATAATAATCAAGATCTCAGAAATTCAGCATAAAAACAGAATACTAAAAGCTATCAGCAAAAAACAAATCACCTATCAAGGAAAGCCCATTAGAATCATGCCAGATTTCTCAACACAAACCCTCAAGATAAGCTTGAAGTGAAGTATTTCAAGCCCTGAAAGAAAACATTCAACCCAGATTGATGTACCCTACAAGGTTTCCTTTCAAAATTGATAGAGAAATAAGATACTTCCATGACAAAGAAAAACTGAAGAAATGCATGTTCACCAAATCAACTATAGAAAGAATACTAAAAGATACTCTAGATAGAGATAAAAAATGACCATGATTCCCAGAACAACAACATAAACAAACCACCAGACAGGGCAAGCAATTAAACAGAGGAGAAAAGCAGAGAACCAACAGCAGGAAAACAACATGACAAAGATAAGCCAATATAAATCATTTATAACCATCAATGTAAATGACCACAATTCACCAATTAAAAGAAATAGACTGGCAGATTGGATCAAGAAACAAGATGCATAAATTTGCTATATACAAGAAACACATTTACCTCAAAAAGAAACTCATAGACTGACAAAGAATAGAAAACAATATTCCATTTGATAAGAACCCAGAAAAAATGCAGGGGTAGCTATTCTGTTTACAGACCATGTGAACTTCAAACTAAAAATGAGCAAAAGAGGTAAAGAAGGTCACTGCATACTTTTTAGGGGAAAAGTTCAAGAGAAAGAAATAACAATCATATATATACCAAATATGGGAGCACCTGAATATACAAAACAAATACTAATAGACATGAAAAATCAAAACTACAATAACAATTGTAATGGGGGACCTTAATGCCCCATTGTCACAAAGAGATAGGTCAACTAGATAAAAAGCCAGCAAGGAAATAACAAAACTCAATCAAACCTGTGAATAAATGGACTTACTAGATATTTATAGTGTTCCAACCAACAACATCAGAATACACATTCTTCTCAGCTGCACATAGCATGTTCTCTAAAATGGACCACAGATTAGCCAATAGAACATGCTTAAGTAAGTACAAAGGGATTGAAATTATCCCATGCATATTACCTGATCATAATGTACTGAAATTGGAAATTAATGGCAAAAGAAACCACAAAAATTCCATAAACACATAGAAATTCAGTAACACCCTCCTGAACAATGAGCCAAAGAGGAAATTAAAGAATAAGTTAAACAATATGTACAATTTAGTGAAAATGCAGATACAACATATTGGAACCTGTGGGACACAATGGAAGCAATCCTAAGAGGGAAATTTATAGTGGTGAATTCTCACACCAGGAAAACAGAGTGAGTACAAATAAAAAATCTAATGCTACACCTCAAGCTACTAGAAAAAGAAGAGCAAGTCAATTGCAAAACATAAAATGGAGGAAATTATAAAGATCAGAGGAGAAATTAACACAATTTCAGCTGAGAAAAACAACAAAAAGAATAAATGGACTGAAGAATTGATTCTTTGCAAAAATACATAAAATTGATAAATCCCTATCCAACCTTATCAAAAAAAAAGAACAAGAAGACTCAAACATATGCAATGAAGAAGGAAAAAGGTGAAATTCCTACAGATCCTGTGGAAATTCAGAAGATTATCAAAACCTACTTTGAAAATGTTTACTCACATAGTTTAGAAAACACAGAAAAATACATAAGTTTTTAGAAATATAGGAGTTACCAAAACTGAATCAAGAAGATATAAAAATTCTGAACAACCAAATATCAGTTAAAGAAATTGAAAACATAATTAAAAACTTACCAACAAAGAAAAGCCTAAGTCCTTATGGATTTATGGCTGAAATCTGCAAGAAATTTAGAGACAATTTAGTGCCAATACCCCTCAAACTCTTTAATGAAGTTGAAAGGGAAGCAATTCTCCCTAGCTCATTCCTTGAAGCAAGGATAGCCCAGGTACCAAAACTAGCAAAAGAGCAAACAAAAAGGGAAAACTACAGGCCAATCTCCCTAGTGAACATAGACACAAAAATCCTTAACAAAATGCTAGCAAACAGAATGCAGCAAATCATCAAGAAGATTATATACCATGACCAAATGGGATTCATCCTAGGAATGTAGGGATGGTTCAACATATGAAAACCAATAAATGTAATACAACCATATCAACAGAGCAAAAGTCATAGATCACATGACCATCTCAATAGATGCAGAAAAAGTTTTTTACAATGTCCAACACTCATCCATGATTTTTAAAAAAAACCACAGAAAATCAGAATAGATTACCTTTACTTTAATCTGATAAAATTCATCTATGACAAACCAACAGTCAATGTCATACTAAATGGATAAAAAATGAAAGCTTTCATTCTAAACTCAGGAAAAAGAAAAGCATATCTACTATAACCACTGCTATTTAATATAGTCCTAGAAACATTATCTAGGGCAATTAGACAAGAGAGAGAAATAAAAGTAGAAGATAAGTTGTCATTATTTGTAGATGACATGATACTCTACATAGAAGACCCCAAAAACTCCACCAAAAGACTTCTAGATTTAATAACCAAACTTAGTAGCATAGTTGGATATAAAGTCAATGTTCAAACATCAATAGCATTCTTGCACACAAACAAGAGAGAGAAATTAGGAAAACCACACCCTTCACAATAACACCCAAAAAGATGAAATACTTAGATATCAGTCTAACAAAGGAAGTAAAATATCTATTCACTGAACATTACCATACTCTGGAAAAAAAGGAGATTAAAGAGAATATAAGAAAATCAAAAGATATCCCTTGTTGATGGATATGAAGAACTAACATTGTGAAAATGGCTATCCTTCCAAAACTGTTATACAGATTTAATGCAATTCTAATCAAAATACCGCTTGTATACCTCACAGATCTAAAGAAAATATTCCTAAAATTGATTGGGAAATGGAAGACATCTATAATAGAAAAGGCAACCCTATTCAACAAAGATAGTGCAAAGGCATCACAATCCCTGCCTTAAAATTATATTACAAAGCTACTGTGATAAAAGCAGCACGGTGCTGTCAAAAAAAATAAAAAATAAAAACAGACCTGACTATCAGTGAAACAGATTAAAAGATGCAGACATAACTACAAACACACTAAGCCACATTGTCTTTGACAAAGGGGCTAAACATGTCCACTAGAAAAAAGATAGCCTCCTTAAAAAATGGTACTGGCAAAACAGATTCTCCATATGCCATAGACTAAAGCTACAACCATATCTATCACTATGCACTAAACTAAAGTTAAAATGCATAAAAGATCTAAATATGAAAACAAATGCTGGGCCAGGGACATAGCTCAGCAGCATAGTGTCTGCCTGGCAAGCACAAGATCCTGAGTTTAATTCCGAGTACCAAAAAAAAAAAAAAAAAAACACCAGAAACACTACATCTACAGAAAGATAATGTAGGTAAAACTCTCAAACACATAGGTATAGGCAGAGAGTTCATGAACAAAATACAAATGGCATGGGAAATACTTCAAAGAATCAACAACTTTCATCTAATCTTATTAAAAGGTTTTTGCATAATAAAAGAAATCACAGAATGAATACATAGCCCCCAGAGTTGGAAAAAAATTTAGCCAATTGTCCCTCAGTCAAAAGATTTCTATCACAAACACATAAAAAATTGAAAAAAAATAAGGCCCCCAAAATTCAAAGACCCACTCCCTCCATAAATAGGCATCCAAGATGAATACACATTTCTCAGATGAAGAAATAAAAATGGTAAACAAATATATGAAATAATGTTCAAATAATTGGCCATTTAAGACATGCAAATTAAAACAATATTGAGAGTCCATTTCAACACAGAAAGAATGACTATCATTAATAAATCAACCAATAACAAATGCTGGCAGGACTGTGGGGGAAAAGAAACACTTCTCCTCTGTGTGTGGAAGTGTAGACTGGTACAACCACAGTGAAAAATCAGTGTGGAGATTCCTCCAAAACTAAGATTAGAGGTCTCATTTGACCTAGCCATTCCCCTTCTGGATGTTTTCCCAGAAAAATTAAAATCATATCACAGTGATATATGTACACCCATGTTTATAGCAGCACAATGTATAATAGCAATATCTTGGAAACAACCCAAATACCCATAAACCAAGAAAAGAATTAAAAAGATGTGGTACTTTTATACAATGGAATACTATTCTTCTATAAAGAAAGATAATCTCAAGGCTTTTATAGGTAAATGTATGCAACTTGAGGCAATACTCATAAGTGAAATAAATCAGATTCGTGTGAGTCTCCATATTGTTACCCTAATATAGGAACCTGAAACAGTGAATAAGATCCAAAATGTACAATAGATATTGTGAAATAGGAAGAAACTATTCAAAAGGAAAGTACAACTGGGATAGAGGAAAGGAAAAGAGAAATAAATAAATATATATATATATATATATATATATATATATATATGATAGCTAAGACAATTATACTACTAATTTCTGTTAGATTATTGAAGAAAAGTTTTTGCCTATATTGTTTGATTGATTTCTCATGCCTATATCTTGTAACCTGAACAACTATTTTGAAGATAGCATTATGCAATGTATTAACCATTTGAAATTTTTTGAAATTTTGTATCATTGTCTATTATTTTCTCTTTAAAAATAAATATAATAAAATATAAATAAAAGATTGATTCAGAATTACATTAATGTTAGCATGTTAGGAATGAACATATATACACACACAAAATGTACATTTTTCAGGAACATATACAAATGAAAAGCTACATAGTAGCCACAAAATAGTGGCCTCATAAGAGCAGTAAATATAAAGAATGTGAGGTGTGGGAATAAAAGAAAACAAACCTACAGACAAATACATAAAATAAAAGACACTTGGGGATGCACTAGGAAGACTCAGGACTGAGAGGCCATGGTCCTGAAACTGTAGTTTTAGTTTAATACAGGACCATCAAGGAGAAATGATATATCAAGTGGAACCTGGGGAATCCTGGGGTTCCTAAGAACTTCGCCATCCCTCACAATCACACTAAGCATCCCCTTTCCTCTGCAAAACTTGGGTGCTGTTTCTGCCCAGGAAAACCCACATTTAAACTCAAAGTTCAAAGATCTTATAGAGAATGCGTTCATATAGGACAACTATACACAACTATTGAAATTCCAGGGTACTGGAAAGAAAGCAGAACTCATTGTTCCCTGTGGACCAGAGGGTCTTATTCCTGTGAAAGAACAATACAGGAGCTAAGTGCAAGATGCCAGTCAAGGCTCAAGTTTAAAACAGGGCTTTCTGTGGCAAATGGCAATTGTGATAGCTAACTGTGACATCAACTTGCATAAGAAACACTCAGCTGATTAGTTCTGGGTGTGGATGATGGACTTACAGAAGAGGGAAGACCCACCTTGTGTGTGAGTGGAACCAACCAATAGACTTGCAGCCTGGATGGAATAAAAAGGGAAAGAACAAGTAACTCTCACTTTTGCTTCTTTAGAGGAACTCGTCTCCACCACCACCCTTGGAAGTCAGTCTCCAGGTTTTCAGTTCATGTTCTCTGGTCTTGCAGCACAGATACCTCAGCTTCCTGATATAGACTTTCACAGTATCTCCAGTGAGTTGTAGGTATTAACAAATATATTATCATATATTAACAAATATATTATTTGCTATATTATTATTAACAAATACATTAACATACATACTAAATATGTTCTTCTAGTGATCACTGACTGATACAGTAACCTGTGTTATTTTTCTGTCACCATGACAGAATATATGAAAGAATTAATTCATGAGGAGGAAAAGTGTGTTCTGGCTCGTGGTTTTAGAGGTCTCAGTCACTGGTTGATTGGCTCTGTTGTTTGGGACTGTGGTGGCACAGTAAATCATGGCAGGGCACTTGGTGGAGGAGACTGCTCACCTCCTGATGTCCAGAAAGCAAGGACAGGGGGAAAATGTAGGGAGTGACTGAGCTGGAGACTGACCACACATTTGGGGCCAGAGCAAGGCCGGCCCCAAGAACAGAGAGGGTCAGAGATGAGCCGTGTGAACAAGTTGTTGAGACTAGAGCAGACCATGACCAGAGGCAGACCATGTAAACAAGATGACCTCAAGCTCAGTAGCACATCAACAGTTGGCCAGCCTTGGTACTCCTCCCTGTTAACTACAGCACAGATAGCTCTGAGAATGTTTTGCTTTCAGTGTTCTCAGCAAAACACTGGGGCCTTGCGCTTTCAGCCCCATCATGTGCTTCCCCACTTTTCACCAGGTATAAATAAATAAACACACAGACCATGTTGGGTTGTCACTGCCTCTATGTCAGAGAGGTCAGGTCCCAACTGGTCCCAGCTTTTTTCTGTCTTGATTTTTTCTTAATCTCCATCACCCTTCTCAGGACTCCACTGGCTACATGGGTTGTGGCAGGGAAGGAGCTGGAGATGCGGTATTTCCTTCAAGGGCAGGTACCCTAGGACCTAACTTCCTCTCTAGCCCCACCTCTCAAAGGTTCTACCCCCTTCCCAATACCACCAAGAAACTAAGCCTTTAACACACAAGCCTTGGGTAAATACTTATCCAAGACATAGTGTCTTAGTTACTTTTATTGTTGCTGAGACAAAATATCAACACCCAAAGTTAAAGGTGGAAAGGTTTATTTTGGCTCACAGTGTGTAGAGGCTTCAGTCCATAGTTGGCTATCTCCAAGGCAGAGTGGCATATAAGAGGGGCATAAAGGTGCAAAAACAGGGCAAAGCAGGGCAGGCAGAAGACAGCAAGCAGCAAACAACACAAGTAGCTACATCTGGCCTAGACACCTTTTTATTAGTACTACCAATATCTAAGGTAAAGCATCCTTCATCGCACCATCACAAAACCTAGATCCAGTCACCTCAAAATAGCCCCAACTCTGAGGCTTGTTAGCTATAATACACAGCACAACCTCATGCCTGCTAAAGCTCTCTTTACATTGATATATATTTTCACTACGTAACCCAGGCTGGCCTCAAACTTGCAGCAATCCTTCTGCCTCAGCCTCTCAAGTGCTAGGATTATAATCATGTGCCACCACACCTGGATGGGATCAATATTGATGTTCCATGAATGTGAGGTCCAAAGAGAAGGTAAAATTCAGCTCATCAATTGTATAAACTAAATAAAACAATTGTTTAAGAAGACAAAACCATGCGCATTCTGTCTGTGACTCTGCTCTCAGAACTATGATCACAGGGAAAATCTACCTCTTCCTCAGCTCCATGAAATTGATTCTGGCTCCAGATATTAGGGGCACAGAACAGATATTCCCTCCTTTCCCCATTTGAAAACAGTCCTAGCTCAGCACACTGACCTGAATGCATTTTTTTCTCACCCTGACCTGACTGTGTGACAATCAAAAGTCACCAAAAATCCCACAGCAAACATTTAAAAATAGAGAATACCCCAAAGTACAGAGGGCAGGAAACAGCTCACCTATCGCCTCAAGGAGGAAACAAAGATGGAATGATTTGCAGTCTACTGCGATGACCCTCCAGGCCCCTTGGTGCCAAAGCATCTCAGATTAAAAGCAGACATTCTCTAATATGTGCAGTTTCCATTTTTTAAAGTGTTAGGCATGAAAGAATTTTTGCTCCCTAATGATGGCTCTCAGACATGACAGGACCTGGACTCGGTTTAGCTGAAGAATTGCCTTTGTGTTCATCACAGACTTCCCTCATCTCAAAGACAGATGCTCAGTGAGAACAAGGAGCCTGCAGAGCTGCAGAAACTCTCTGATATTAATTGATTTGATCCAAGTTGTCAGATTTTCTATTATTTAAGCCAATCTACAGTGTAACTAGGTAAGCTCCCTACAAAGATGAGTGGATGTGTGGAGATATATATATATATATATATATATATATATATATATATATATATATATCTGCCTATATATACATCTATATTTCTATATTTCTATATATATATATATTTCTGCCTATATATACATATGTATATATGTATATATAGGCAGAAATAGATATAGGCAAATGGAGATTGTTAAAAGTGATAGGAGAAGTGACATTTTCATTAATTTTTTCAACAGATGAAAAAACTAGGCTATCAACAGCTCCAAATCACTAAACTTAAAAACTGAAGATTCAAAGGTCTGTCCCCAAAGCCAATATACCTTACCAGTTTCAGGACAAAGTAAGCCAGGCACCTCAAGTGCAAAATTTAAGGTGCCACTCACTCTCAAGTACTGGCAGTACATGCACAGGCACTGAGAATGTGTGCCTTCTTAAAAGTGGATGCCTAGGAGGTGGTCTGGTAGTTTAAAGTGAGTAGGGCTTTAATTGGCATGCTAGGTCCCTGGTGCACTTCATCACAGCTCTAAAATGTGGGACAGAGGCAATCCCAAGGGAGACACTAGGCTAGTCCTGGGGGGTTGCATCATGGGAGTTTCCGGATTGCTTTCCTTGTGCAGGTGGGGCTGATTAATGGCCCTGTTAGAAAACATACAGCTGCTGTTTTCAGTTCTCCTTGCAGAGATCCTTAATTAGTGGGCTTCACCTGTTGAGTTTCCTTAAATGACATGCTTGTGTGTTTTTAAGTGGGGAAAACAATTCATTAAGAAGTGCCAACATCTCAGATAAGTAAAAGCCCCTGGTTAATTTCAGCACCACATTGCTTCAGCCAAATAAGAAAAGGAGGCCTAAGAGGGATTCCTTCTATCTAAAGGCCCACAAGTCAAAGAAATGACCTTTAGCAGATGACCAGGAAGGACCATGGTATTAGATTACTCCCTGCTTAGTTACCCGTGGTCTTTTGACATCTTCGCTGGCACCCTTTCCACTCAGATGGAAAATGATAGTTCCTTACAGGGATTCAGGCCCCATTTTCTCACAGCCACAACTGCTGCAGTATTTTCTAGAATAATTTCAATCTTTGTAAAAGGCTGCCCTAGATTTATTACCAGATGTTTTGATCTAATAAGGTAATATGCCTTAATGTGTTAGAATTCAAGTTCTAAAACGATGGTTCTCAACTTTCACATTAGAGGATGGTTTTGTTTTCTCTTTTCTTTTTTAAATTTAGGTACTTAGACTCTAGATTATGATTTAATTGGTCTGAAACAGAGCCCTGCTCCGGCATTAGGATTTTCTTTTTTTAATCAGTCAAAGCAAGTTATTTATATTACAAGCTTCCAGCCCAACCCTCTGTCCACTAGCAGTGAATCTAAGTGTAGCCAGGATTAAAATTAGTCTGTACTATTCTTTGATAGATTACAAAATACTTCATAAAGGATGGGGTTTGGTTCCTACCACTGTACCACTCATACCAAAGTCAGCTCATAGCACAGAGTATGCCACCAATGGTGCATGTTATGTGAATAAAATAACTCCACTTGATGCCTTTGTTTATCATTTTCCCAATTATTTAGCCTTATGTGTATATTTATGTATATATAAAATTTATGTAAATACATCAAAGTGACCAAATGCATGCTGTGTGTTTTTTCAGTTGCTGTTATAGTTCAGATCTATAATGTCCCCCAAAAGGCAAATGTGTTCAGAGGTGAAGTTTTTGGAAGATGGTCAGGTCATGGGAATTACAACTACAACTACAGTAGTCTATGGATGAACCCACTGAAGAATTCAGAGCTGAATGTGCTGTCAGGAAGGGGGGCTATTCAGAAAAGGCAGGTCACTGAAGGCCTGCCTTCCCTGCCTTTGGAGGATAAATCTCCCTCCTGGGTCCCTCCCTCCTCTCTCTGCTTTCTGGCTGCCATGGGATGAGCAATTGTCCTCTACCCAGGCCTTCCACCACTGTATTTTTGCCTTGGAACCAGCTGACCATGGACTGAAACTACAAGCCTAAGTAACTCTCTCCTCCTTTTAGATTGTGGATGTTTGTGTTGATTGTGTCCCAGCTAAGGGAAAGTAACTAAAGCAGTTGCCCCACCCACTCTTAGTCCCATCTCTCCCTCCCTGTCCCCTTTTCTATGAGAAAACCTTTATTAACATTCCATTCTGTGATCTTCCATGTATTCTCCATCTTCATACAGTTCTCCACAGACATGAAGACATATTTGAGTGTAAATATTCATTGTCTGATTTGCAGAAATGGGACCCTAATCTACCCATTTTTCTCCATATAATGCTTTTCTGATCCCACAATGTCTTGTTGAAAGCCCTTGAAATGCCCTGATAGAGCTCCACTTCAATTTCCATGCTGGGCACACACCAGCCTGCAGTGATGTGCTCTACTCAGTCATTCCTACATGAAAGAGTGCTCACTTTGCTTCCCATTGCTGCCCATCAACATCAAACATAAGGTCCGCTTCCCTAGGAAGCACAAACATCCCCGTGGATCTTTGTTCCCATCCCAGACACATGGCCAAATGCCCAGCAGTCCTGTCCTGACACCATTAAAATACCTTCTCAGCCTGGATGGGTTATAATTAATTGTACGAGATATTGTATACAAAAAACAGTCCACGGTCTGCACGGGATTTGTGTCAAACTTGAACACCCACACGGCTGTGACCACATTCTCGATGGCCAGCTCTATCCACAACTCTGGCAGAAAGCTGTTCGATGGCATCATTAACAACCCATTGATGCAATTACACTTCTTTCTGTTCCACTTCAGAATTACAAATCTCTCGTTCCTCCTGAAAGAGCTCAGATAGATTCCCAATGAGCATCAGAAGAAGTAGAGGCTATCAGGATGTGCTTGATGAACCCAAACACTCAGCTAATAGTGGCATGGAATGAACTAATCTGGAGACATGTCAGACTTCTCCCTTCCATGAGAACTTGCCATTTTCTCGAGTTTCTTTGTCTGGTGAGATTCAGGAATCTGAGCCACCTCCCAGGGACATCATGGCACTGTCCCCTCATCCTGTGCTCCTGTATGTAGTAGGAGCTAAATGAAAAACTGTTGAATTGAAAATGCATGGGGTAGCACATTGGGGCTTAAAGCAAAACAGTTTGTTTGGTTGAATAAATGGAATTTATTTAAAAGGGTCACTTTGCAGGATGGACCAGTATAGGACCTGAAATCTGAGTTCATAAAATGAAAATATACACTAGAATACAGTAAAGTCAAGACCTGTAATGAAATCTGAAGGCAAACTAGATGGAACTAAATACATATTGTATGGGCAAGATAATGAAGGGAGAAATCATCTCAATAGGACCAAGATGCTGTTCACTAACTTGGTGATTACATTGAACACGTGATGTGTGCCGTGCACTGTGCTATGTGCTGAAGATATGGTTGTGTGGAAGTCATCATTCCAGTTTTCAATTATTTGTAGTCTTATGGAGGAAACCAAGACATAAACCCGAGGCCATGAAAGAGCCATAGCCGAAGCCAGGTGTGGTGGTGCATGCCTGTAATCCCAGCACTTGGGAGCCTGAGGCAGGAGAGCAGCCTGGGTTACAAAGTGAGCTCAAGGCCAGCCTGAACTGCATAGAGAGACTCTGTCTCAAAAAGACAAAAAGAAAAAGAAAGAAAGAAAGAAAGAAAGAAAGAAAGAAAGAAAGAAAGAAGAAAGAAAGAAAGAAAGAAAGAAAGAAAGAAAGAAAGAAAGAAAGAAAGAAAGAGACATTGCAGGACAGAGCTAAGGCCTGTGACAAAGACAAGTCAGAATGATTTGAGACTACCCAGGGAGACACTAAACTAAAGATTTTCTAGAGTATGAGATGGATGAGATGAAATTAGCAAAGCTGAAGAAGAGGGAGGGAACATTGGCAGGTAAAACATTTATGCTATAAAGGCTTAGGCCCTGTTTCCTTGTAGTCACCTCAACCTTTGACTCTCCTGGCAAATGAGAATCTATGTCCATAACCACATCCCTAGGAATCCCAAATCTCTATGCCACCTCCAGGCCTTCATCATGCTATCATCACTCTGCCTGGACAGCACCATCCTGCGACACCTCCCAGGCTGCAAAACCATCATTGTTAATTCCCATCATACTTCCCAAAAAATTCCACTACTGAAATCTCTCTCTCTCTCTCTCTCTCTCTCTCTTCCCCAAAAACACTTTTCTTGTTTCTCACTTACAGTACACAGCACTCTTGGCATTGTAGTATAATTATTTATGTATTTGTCTTATCATCTCTACACAAGTATAAACTCTTCTGAATCAGAATAACTTTATTTTAACCACCTTTGTATTCTTGACAGAGCCTTACATGAGGAAAGTGCTCAATACAGGTTTAATGAAGACTGTGTTTACCAGATTCTAGAAATAAAAGTCTGTTAACAGAGATTACAGCTAGACTCTTGAGTAGATGTTACAGACAACCCCAACTCTAATAGCTAGGAATGGATGCTGATGGAGTTACAAATTTTCCATCACCTGATAGTCATATATATATATATATATATATACACACACATATATATATAATAGCTAACATAATTATATTACTAATTTCTTTTAGTTCATTGAAGGAGTCAGTGATTCTACTGGCTGATTAATTACATGTCTATGTCTTGTAATCTGAGCAACTACTTTGAAGACAATACATAATGTTTACCACTGTTAATTTCTAATTATCCTGTTTCAAACCTCTGTATTATGGTTTTTATTTCTGTTTACTCTTCTCTCTTTAAAATGAAAAATAAATAAAGTCAAACAAAAACAGCTCCTTCATGTGACTTCTCAACTCATCTAAGCTCTACAAAGTTACTATAATAGAGAGTGTTGCTGAGCAAATAACACAATAGAATCTTACTACAATATCAGACAGGAATAAAGGTGAGTTTTGAATGATGTTATAATTCCTGGTTGAATGAAACCCAGGCTATTCATTACATTAGTAAATATTTTAGTCAGTTAAATTAAACTACAAGAGAGCCATTCTCAGAACAATGATGACAGTGGCATGAACACAGATTGTAATTAAACTATCCTAACATCTGAAGCCCATTTCAAAAGTTTGCTCTAGGTGACAGCTGATTGGGTGTATCAGTGGAGCCAAGTGGCATGGACTTCCTAGAGCACAAATTTCACAGTGTCATACTGCTTCTTAAACATCTTCAGTGGCTCCACGTTACCCCATGACACCCTTTGCTCTTCAGTAAATGTGGGGCCCTCAATGAAGTAGATCTTGCTCCTCTCACTTTCCGTCATCCACTACACACTCAGACCAGGGGCAAAATCACAAAGGTGTCTGAGAAAGCACAGGAGAACACATGTAAAACCAGCAGCACAATCCCCAACTCAAGAACTGAATCATGTCTCTTGTCCAGCCTCCTTTCTAAGCATGGATACAGACTCAGAATCTAAAGTCATTTCAAGTTTTTAGAACAATCAGAAACTCAGTGTTTTTTTGTGGGATCTGCCATTTTCAATGTTGGATCAAAAATGTTCAAACACTGTACAGTCCAGAAAAAAATCCCACCTGTGACCCATGGATCTCTGCTCTGTTTTACTTAGAAGTTATCGTTTTTAATCACTTAGATTTATTAGAATGACCAATGATCGCTTGTCTCCATAAATAGCTCCCTGATAGATCCTCTGCTTCAAACTCTCCTCTCCACGGCATTTGCAGGATTCACTTCCACTCCATCTTTAAGACTTGAGTCCAGCTGCAGTTACTCCTGCAGAATTATCTATCTCTTTATACTTTTCCAAATGGTTAGTTTCTGCACAGTGAGCATGTGTAGCACACGCTATCCCTGTCTCCCCTTTCCCTCAGTTCCCTTGTCATGTCCATGCACATCGGTTCCTGTTTCACTCTCACTGCCTCAGGCTATTGGAATTCACTTTTTCCACATGAATAGAGAGCCAGGTATGCCTGAGAATTTGTGTCATTGAGGTACAGTCCTTATACTGATGTATACAGGAGTATAAATGCTTTAGCTCCCTTTTCCCCTGATAGAGATTTCTCCATAACATGTTGTCTCCAGATCTGTCCTTCAGATGGTTGAGCCAAAGCACTCCTTTGCAGAATTTTGCTTATTATCACCCACTGGCTTATGCTTTTCACAGACATGATTCCTCATATATTGGTTTAAAATGAGTCCACACTTCAAGATCTGTTTGGGGACCTGTGGTACTTCTGACATGGCCTTCAAAGATTCCCACATCCTATGTTTATTGACTTTTGCACAGTCCTCACCCTGTGACTTGCTTCTAAATGTAAATGTGAAAAGCAACACCTCATAGCTAGGTTAGCAAAGATTGTGACTTCCACCCAGACTTTACAAATTTACCTTCAATAATGCAAGTTAACACATGGAAGAAACCCACATAACAAGGAAGCAAAACCGAGCTTTGGCCAGCAGTAGGAGAAGAACCTGGTGCTGCTAACTACTGATAGAGTTTGGCAATGGATTTTTCCCCAGATGATTCCTCAGATGAGACTACAGGCCTTGGGCCAACACTTGATTACAGCCTTGAATAAAACCATGAACTGGGAACCTGGCTAAGTCATAGCCAGACAAATGATTCACAATAACAGTAAGATAATAAATGTGTTTTTTAAACTGCTACATTTTAGAGTGACTTGGTAAGTAGTAATAGGTTAACTAGTGTAATATTTACAATCTAAGACAACATGTAATATTTCTGTCATTAGAAAATGTTACATCCCAGATATCTTCTCCACAAAACCATTTCTGAGTCCCCACACCAGAGCTCTTGGGTCCTCTTTGTCATAGCCTTTGTCACCATGAATTCAATCACTGGCCCTTCCTTACACAGCTTGAGGGCAGAGCTCTGAGAAAGAAAAAGCAAATGTATTTATTTATTTATCATGTAAACATAACAGCTTGTATGCAGTAGATGCTAACAAATGTTTACTGAAGTAATTAATTTATTTATTAATTGTTTGGCCGAAAATTTCCCCATATTCATCATTCTGCAGATGCCACATCAAGCGTAAGATAAGCCCTCAGTATTTGGCAAGACCTCCACTTGATGCACCCCCTGTATCACTTTCTAAGCATCTCCTTCTTTTCCACCAGGGTGTGCATCAATTTCACATTTACACTCCTTCCCATCTGCTCAATTCATCTGTTGGACGGTCACTCACTGACATTTTAGAACAACAGGGTGTTCACTCTTTTATTTCATACTCCTCTGAGAAGCCCAGAAAAATTAGCTCTGATTGATGTGGTTTCTTCTTTGGGTGCTAATGACAAGACTACAACAAAATCCATCCCTTCTTTACACCACACTTGGAAGAAATCTGCTCATTTTTGTCTGCCAACCACAGCCGGGACTTGGTACACACTGATGGGTTTTTGAATTTGTTTGTTTGGTTTTTACATCCAGGTTGGCAGAGGAATGAAACTTAAAATCTCATCTACTTCCTCCCTTATTACTTGAAAAAGAATCTGCAGGTTAGGCCACACTGCTGCCTATTATTAATAAATTCCCCCCAAAGGAACAGAGTCTCCTTGGCAAAGATGAATGTCTTGCAGAACTAAGAATTACATATTCTGCAACTGAAGATAGTGTTAAAGTTAGGCTGAATGGACAGAGATCTTTGGCATGTGGAATTCTTAATTTTAAAAATTATTCCATGTCACTTATATTTCTTATCGTTGCCTTTCCCCTAGAAGCACAGTATTGAGAGTATGTGTTCTGGTTATCTGAGAGTTCCAGATTCTTGAAGTCAAACTCAAATAAATTGTATCTTATCTTATTAATATAAAAACTCTTACAGACGTTTAATTCCAGCTTACTAAATGAATATTTCATATTCTACCTGCTCAGTGGGTCCTCACAGTTTTCTAAGAACCTTATATCATCTTCCCTCTCTAAGACTCTGAAGTTCCTACCTGTTACTTTTCCGTTATATAAGGCAGTGATAGAGAACCTTTCAGAGATGAGCGTCCAAACCCCACTTACTTATCACAAAGTGCCAACACTTCAATTAAACCTGAATAATGAGATTTTAGTTTTTAAAAAAATTCACACATTATCATCTTTTGTCTTAAAAGAAAAACAAATAACATGCCTGCCACATGTTTGCCACCACTAGTGAGAAAACACAAAACTTTCTTGCTATAAAACAAATCTTTATTCACCTCAAAGATGAAGAAGCAGCCATAATGGTAATTGTATAGCTTGATGTTTCAACCATGTTTTAAGGAAAAAAATGGCAAAGAAGACATTAGGTCCCTGAGCACTGGTTCTGTGTCAGCCGCTGTATTAAGAGCGTATTTCTTTTTCTCTTGATCATAGCCTCTGAGATCCTTCATAATCCAGCCCTTGCCTACTATTTTTACTGTATCTTTGATCATGCTCCCACTTCCTTCTGAATTTCATGCATACCAGCATTTCCCATAACCTACACTATGCCAAAATCTTCCTACTTCACAATCCATGCACTTGCCATTCCTGCTGCCAAGAATGCTCTTTCCTAGATACTCACATGGCTCATTCTTTGTCATTCCACATCTCTCATTTCAATATCAACTCAGAAATTTCTCCTGAGCTAGTTGCCGACTTCCCACACTCAGTCATTCTCTACCATGTTCTTTCATTTTTATATTTTCTTTATAGCACATCATTATTTTATATCAACTTATTCAATCACTGTCTGCCTTCCATGAGTATATAAATTCATGAAACTGAGAAGTTTTTCTGACTTTCTCACGGTTATGAGACCAACATGCCAGTCCATACCTGTCATGTAATAGAAGCTCAATAAATATTGCTGCACTGAATGAAGAAATAATTTTAGTCTGAATCCTCCCAATATAAAAATTGCTATTATCACTATTGGCAGATAAGAAAGTTGAGATTCTGAGCTAATAAGGAAACTCCACATATTTGCATAGCTGGTGGGTGGTAGAGCCAGGCTTCCAACCACTGGAAGCCTAACTCCATAGCCTGTGTTCTCCACCGCTATGAGAAACTGTGTGGGAAGACAATAGATTATGCCTTAATCAATTGTTTTCTAACTCCTGTTAATGAGAAATGTCTGAGCAGCTGTGACAAGGAAAAGTCTTTTATTAGTCCACAATTGTGAGTATGTCATACCAGGGATATGTCTTTCAAATCAAACACTGCCATTTTGCCAATGATCAGAATAGAATAGAACAGAACTTAAAGAACTATGATTTCTGTGTGGCTCCAATACACCTGTTTCTTTGGGATCCTTTCAACAGGTAGACAAGACCCAAGCAGCAGAGTGGATGATATAGGACTCTGTCTGTCTAGGGTAGTTGAAGAAGATGGAATTGATGGACCCTATATTTAATGAGGTTTGTCTGTCCTCACCTCAAATCTCATCAAAAAGTAACCCCACACCCAGAATGGAAATCAGTTCTTCAACATGGTGAGGATTGGGCCTTTCAGCACTATTAGTAGCCATCTCTCTAGGACCCACTTCTTGTATTAACATCAATGCTTATATTCCCACCTTCCTCTCAGTTATTACTCACCCACACTTCCCAAACTTGACTTTACTTTCCATCTCCAGCTCAAAAGTTTTACAATATAGGATTTTACTTTTTGAACCTTGATCCTTGGGACTACCCAGAAGAGGGACTGTGTACCACACTCCCATCTCTTAGTCATTCCTGAATATAACTGATTCAAAGAATTTTGCTAACCCAGTCTCAGACCCCAAAGCAACAGGCCTCATTCCGAAAGTCCCCACCTACTAATGGTCCAAATATTTGTGTTCCTCCAAAATTCATATATTGAAATCCTAACCCCCAAAGTGATAATTTTCAGACACAGAACTTTTGGGAAGTACTAATTAGATCATAAAGGAGAGCCCTCAAGAATAGGATTGTTGCCCTCACCAAAATGTCCTTGGTGAGACACTCTCATCATATGATATAGTGAAAATCAACCATCTATCAACCAGGAAGTGGGCACTTATCAGACCCCAGTTCTCCCAACACTGTGATCTTTGATTTCCCAGCCTGCAAAACTGTGAGAAATATATTTCTGTTGTTTATAAGACACCTACACTTCATGGCATTTGTTACAGCAATCCAGATGGGATAAGATACTACCCCAACTCACTTAAAAGAAAATAATCTATTACCTCATCATATTTACTGTACTTCCAACCAGATGGAAAATCTTTATAGAAGTAACCTACTAATGTGGAGATGCCTACAGCTCTCAGCTTGGCTGTAAGAATCAGAGAAATTACTGCTCAGAGGCAAAATTTGTACTATCTCTTTATCTGCATTTTTCTTACTTTGAGTCTTTTTTATTTATTGAGTCATAATGTTCTCTATCTACATGACACTTTCCATCTTTAAACATTAACTAATTAATTGACTGAAATTGTATCTCGGGAGTATTTATCATCTAACCCATTAGCCAGAGAGCCAGGAAACTGTCTATAGAAGCTGTCAAGCACTCAGTGGAGGCTTTGTCTTTCCGCTTCCCTTCCCAGAAATGTTTTTGCTGTGTCTGTGTCTGAATGTGTAGTAGAAAAAAAAATAAAAAGAGAGGGTTTGACTTCTACCAACTGCTATAAAAATCTACCTCTGGGAGACATGGAATTTCAATTGTGAAATAATCAGTCTTGGAAATTGTCCTGTCCTCCAGGAAAAGAAAAAATAAGTAGTTTAACAGCGATTGCCCTTCAAAACAATTACTAATTATAATGTCTATAAAGAAAAATGCCCTAGATACCATTATGCCTAATAAAGCCAAGCAAATCTATAGGAAGGAATTAGCTGGCATGTCTGCAATCTGACAGGAGAGCTCCGGGGACCAGAGCAGAAGAGGAGTGTACTCCAACAGGTTTATAAGCTTGGATTCAAAACTGAAGGAGGCTCACACCTGGGCCAAGCTTCTCTCAGCAAACTGGAAAGATCAGCACAGGAAATCAGGCTAGAACAATATGAGATTAAGGCCCAACTTGTTTTCCCTGACCTTCCTTCCTATTCCATCCCAGATTTCTCCCCAACCCCTTAATAACCTCCTACAGGAGATATCACAGCACCTGGGGTTTACGCCTTGTGCATTAGAGTCAGCATAGCCCCTTCACCATGGTCCTGTAAAAGACAGAGATGGCCGGAAAGGGTTACGTCAAATCTGTAGGGCCTTGGGCTTAATTTGACTGTCAGATTTCATTTGTCTGAAACAAAACTTTTTGTGGGGAAAAGAGTAAAATAAAGGAAAGAAGGAAAGGGACCCAGAAAGCAGAACAGGGTGGATGAAGACACACAAAGGCAAACGTCAGTTCTGATTTCAGACTCTCCATTACTTATCAGCTGTGAAACCTGAGTCAAATCATTTCAGTTCTCTGATCCTTAGACCTCAGAGTCTCACTTGTTAAATGGGGATAGAGGATCCAGGACATCTATTGTGCTTATGTTCAGTTGCAGACACTAGAAACAACTCCAAGTACTTTAAGTTGAAAGGAATTATTAATTACCAGATATAGAGCAACTTAGAAAACTACTGTAAAGGCTCAAAGAGTTGGATGTTTTAAAAATAACTCCCCAGCTCCCTAAGTCACCCTGATTGTTATGATGGGGGTAAATCCAAGAGGTCACCATGTCAGGAAGAAAATGCCTACAGACTCAAACAGACTCTGTGATGATCCACAGAGGTGGTGAGCCACGGTATGCCTTTCCCCCCTCCTAACTCAGTTCTGAATTCCAGACACACAAGCTAGCCACAGTGGCACATACCTGTAATCCAAGTTATTGGGATGCTGAGGCAAGAGGGCTGTAAGGTGAAGGCCAGCTTGGGGAACTTAGGGAGACTGTCTCAAGATACAAAACCAAAAACAGAAAACTCATGAGAGAGTATCTGATTGTCAGAACCTGAATCACACTCAGAATCCAGTTTGCAAGGATGTCTGGGAAATGGAGTTTTCAGCATCCCAGCTAAAGGATCTATTGAAGATATAGAAAGACAAAAGGCATAAAAGGGCACAGTTAACAGTAGCTGGTAGCAAAGCTGGAGAAACCAATCTCCAAAGTATATCACCCATGTATTACATGACCACCAAAAAAATTAGGGGAGATTGAGTTTATTAAACCCTTTACACAGAGCCAGGTTCTCAGTACACACTGGTTTCCTTTCTCTTTCCCAACATTTTGCCACAGGATGGCCCTGAAAATCATCCTGAAAGAAGAGAAGAGATTTTCCTAACTTACCTGTGAGGTATATTTAGGCATCTTCAGTTTAGCAATGTTACCAAACCTCTGAGTTACTCCCTTTGGAAGCATCTCCTGTCTCCCCAGAAAGATGGGATCATTTTAAATACTACCTTAAGGTTTGACTCTTTGTAAACAACAGTTTCATCTAAGCCTCTCTCTAGATAATTGCATGTATTTTATTGCTTTAACCACCATTTATTAGGCACTGGTAGATGTCAAATGGGTGTGATTCTTCAAAGAGTTAACAGTCTGGGAAGGATAATTGTACAAAACTTGCAAGGTTACAAATTCTGATAAAGGCTAACAGATGAGAACAGGAATCAAAATCAGTAAGATGAAACTGATTATGGTCAAGGAACCAGGAAAATCTCCTGAAGAAGGAATATCTATGCTAAGATCTAAAGTTAACCAGGTAGAGAGCGGGCAAGAAGAGCCAGTCTGGCAGAGGAAGCAGCACGTGTTGAGGCTGCTGTTGGAGAAGACAGGAGAATACCAGCGTGGCTGGAGTGTGCTGAGGGGAAGGGGATGGAGTGAAAATTTCCCTGGCTATGCAATCTCAGGCTATTATTTGGGTGACATTTTCCCTGAGGTTGAAATCCGGATATGTTCAGCAATTAGCATTTCACAAAAATAACACTGGAGGCAATGTTCATCTACCTTTCCACATCACAGGGTCTCTTCCATAAAAGTGAATGATGTTAACCCTTCTTTGAGACCTGCACATTAGAGGACTAACAGGTGAAAATAGTCAGCAGAGGCCAACAGTGTCACACCCTCCTCCTCTTCAGCGTCTAACTAACTGCCCCACTCCTAGGAGGCACATCAGTCCTTCCCCAATCGGCCCTCCTCTCAGATACCCTCTCCACCTGCCACAGCAGGTTGGACTACAGTAACAGCTACCATCACTTGGGCCTCTTACATTCACACACACATGTCTTAGACCCTTAGGAAAGGCAATCTATCTTCCAAGGGATCATAGTGACTGTGGCTGTGCCCTACCACCATCCCTACTTTTGCACAGGCAGAGCTCCCTCTGCAGGGAAGGACTTTCCACTCACTTTGTGCAGAATTACATGGTCCTCACCTTTGAATACAACTTCACCATGAGAAAAGCCACTGTTATGGTCCCCATTGTTCTCAGAACTTCCCATTTGCAGATGCACTGCATACCTTTAGTCACTAGTCTAGTGGCTGCCACCCCAGCAGATGTCACACTCCACATGTGCTCACTTTGTTTCCTGCTGTGTTTCCAAGGGATTGCCAGGTGCATGTATAGTAGCTACTCAATACATGTTTGATTCATGAATAATCAATAGTGTAATAAAACCTAATTAACTTTCCAGCTCTCTTTTACTCTTCTATTGGGAAAAAAATGTTAATTTTAACCTACTAGGCATTCTACTTTTGCAAGGTACTGGAGACAAAAGATGAATTAGACATGATCCCAGTTTTTAACACTTCATGATTTGGGGAAACAGATAGGTAAATAAATAAGTTTGTAGTAATGTAACATGAATATGAGAAGAGAGGGAGATAAGGGGGAAGAGAGAGAAAAAAAGAAAAAGAAAGAATGAAAAAGAAAGGAAAGAAAGAAAGAAAGAAGAAAGAAAGAAAGAAAGAAAGAAAGAAAGAAAGAAAGAAAGAAGAAAGAAAGGAATATTTTTTCAAAATACCTGAGGTGACAGAGGAGAGGGTCCTAGTGAACCCATGCCACCTCTGCTCTGAATTTCCACAGAAAAATAAATGTAGTAGACATCTATTGTTTGGGTGCTCAGTATCTATCCTTTCTTATTGCTGATCTGACAACCTATCTTTTCTTCTGGAAGAGCAACTTTCTGTCTTCTCAGTCCACTGCTGCATGGGTGGAGATGGAGCCAACTCCGTACCTCACCCAGCACTGGAGAGTGTGGGCCCAGGTCCATCCATTTAGGATTTCCAGTCCCCACAAGCAGTGGCTTAGGAATGATCATGAGACAAAGTGCAGTCAAAGGAGAGTCAATCTTGGGACTCCGGGAGGAACCAATGAAACAGACAAAGTCTCTTATCACTGGCAGGATTTGTACTGTGAAAGCACATCTTGTGACCATGAGGTAAAAACTCAAGGTGAAGCTCACAGGGAAAGAAAAGGACACTTCTGAGAACACAGTGAACATTGGCATCCAACCTGACCCTCCTGGATTCTGCAACGGTGGCTCAAAAAAAAAATTTTTTTTTTTTTGGTACAGAGAATTGAACTCAGAACTTCATGAATGCCAAGCAGGTGCTGTCCTGTTAAGCTACATCCCTGGCCCTCAGTAAGATTTTTTTGTTTGCTTGTTTGCTTGGTCTTAAACCAGAGTTCCTTCTCCTCAGGACTACCAACACATTTTGGTAGATGAGGACTGTCCTGTGCATAGGATGGCTGGCATCAACCATGGTTTATATTCACTAGGTATTGACAGCCAGTTGCGACAACCAAAGATATCTCGTTATTGTCAAATGTTCCCCAGGGGGAATTGTCACCAGTAGAGAAACACTGATTGAAACCTATTTGAATCAGTTTCCCTTGCTTGTGACCCATCTAAAAATTCTCTACCCAGTGCACAGGAATAATTCCCACTCCATTTCTTTGCCTTTTGTGTTACCCACATATTTTCATGGAGTTTGCCTTCCCAAACTAGTTAGTCAATTTCACACTTCTTAAATACTGGAGTAAATGAAAGTAAGCCAATAAGATCAAAAACAGCTTAGATCTCAATTCCAGTCATTTTATACTTTGCATATTCGTGTACATTGATTGCACCTTTTCTACCCTTTAAAAGTTTCCTCTCATCTCCTCTCATCTACTTTCTTTATTTTAGCATTTTCACCAGTCAATTTTCTTTTATCCACAGACCTTGCCTTTGATGGGAAATTAATCAATAAGATATTATATTCTTGCCAGACTATTTTAAAGTAATGTAACCAACGTCTTTCTCTCCCAATCATGGCTTTATTGATTGTTTGGTGAAATCAGAAAGCCAAAAGATTCCATACAGCACTCCTGTAACCTATTCCATTAACTCCATCACTGTGACCTTTATCCATTAGGGCCATTTCTCTTGGTGTCATTGTTTAGCCTGAAAGCTGGCATCTGATCATCAGCCTCCTATTTTAAATTGAAACTCAACTAAAACCAAGGGATGGCAAAGTTGCAATTAGCAATACAGCTCAAGCAGATAAACTACATTCACTAATTCTATCTAAAATCTATTTTTTTATTTTTGTTAGTAATTACTCTTAACAGTACCATTCAGCCCTGAACTGGAGTCTTTAAGGAAAATGTCTCATTTTCCTGAATGATAAAATCGAATGAAAATGAAGTCTAAAGTGGAGTGTAGAGGCTGTCTTCAATTGTCTTTTTTT